>JAWLRI010000086.1:6361473-6406109 GCA_034781795.1 Crypturellus tataupa
CCATCAGCAGAGCGTAGCTTTGGTTATTAGCTAAGTATTTCCATAATGTGTGTCTGTACAAGTTATAATTAGAGGCCAGCCTGCTCCTACCTAATTACAAGCTTGCTTAGAAGTATAGTTTATATAAAACTTTTAAAACTTTACTTGAGTAAGATATACATCCACAGGCATAATAGGAATGATGCCTTATTTTCAAACCGAAATTTATAGGTTTTGGTGTCTCTTTGTCCCTCTCTCCACAGGCTTTTTGCACCCTCAACCATTTTTTTACCAGAAATACTGTCCAAGTTTCCCCAAGCATGAGGGCACAGCACTGATTTTTGACTTTTCTTTCCAGATTTCGTTCTCACTATGGAAAGAGTAATGCAGATGTTAAGATAGCTCTGAGCTTTGTATTTGGAGATTAATAAGTAATAATTAGATCTTTCATTTAAAAAAAAGGAGTTTTGAAAGTCATGGAACTTTTTGTTGAACACAAGGGCTACAGGAATGTTTTATCTATTGAGACTAGCTAAGCACATAGATAATGCTGCAACTGCCTGTTTTCAGGTCAGTCCCTTAGGAATAAAGTAAAGCGGGCAGCATAATGGTATAACATCTTGGTCAATGACATGGGTGGTGCCGGGGGGTAATTCCCTTCTCACCGTGGTGCACCAGAACCGGCTCTTTTTGGATGCTCAGCTGGATTGGTGCTGCACACCCCTCGCAGGGGCTCCTTTAAGCCCCTGAGCCAGGGATATGGGGAAGCCTCGAGGGAAGACACGTCCTGAATATCTCATGCAGTTGCAACATGGACTAACATGGACTAGCATGGCTGTGAGTGTAACGTGGTACGAGCTGCACCTGGGTCATTGCCCTGCGTTACGCTGAGCCAAGTGCGTTCTTTGGGGTGACTCTGGAGAGCGGGATTGCAAAAGCAAGGCCAGATGGTCCTCGTATGATCGCCGTAGTCCGTCCAAGGTGCTTTCTGTGTATTTTCCTATCTATTCACTATCTTCTTTTCTCCACTTCCAAATACTGCTCTCTCAGGAATGAAGGATGTTGGAGAGGGAAGGTAACTGGAGCCTGCAGAGCTTGCGCTCTTGGCTTTTGACATCTTTGATATGAGAAGATGCTTATGTAGCCTCCAGCTTCTTAGGAGGAAAAGCAGAGTGGAGTGAATAACTCTCGTATGTAGATAAGGAAAGGAAGCTTGCAGAAGAGCTCCTGATGAATTGTCTCTCCTTGTTTCTGTCTAGCCATATTTGAATTTGGAATTAGTTTGATTATTCAGGTCAGATCAGATTTAGGTCAGTTGTGATGGATTTTTTCCAAATACAGTTCCCTCGATTCCTACTGTAAACGCTTACCAGATGACATGATGTGAAACTGGAACAGACTCGAGCTGTGTGATGACCGAATAAAATCTCAGTGGGAACTACTTCCACGTTCCTAAGATCAGTTTCTCATGTAATAAATTCTGTATCCAAAATTGTATCAAATACTTTTCTGACAAGAGTTCATTTTTTCCTAACGGACAAATCCCAGCAGAACTATTTATAAGAGCCTCTCTCTTGTGTTTGCTCTCACATGCCTGTTACTCAGACCAATGCTGAAGAACAAATATATGCAAAAATTTAACTCAGCGCCTGTGTCACTGCCGTCGGATCCACCCTGTTTGGTCTTGCCTGACGTGCTCTGCTACATGTCTTTGATATTCCTGTCAGTAAGAATTGTCATGGGAAATCACCATTAAAGAGCTCTCCCTGAAGGAGTAAGCTGGGTTTATTTGGTGACACCTTTTCTTTGCAGACGGTTTCAGCGCTTTGTTCTGCCCGATCCGCTCATGGCCGTGAGGGACGTAGAGGAGTGATTCAAGGGAACGACGCCATGCCCATTCCTGGTGCCACTCTGTGCACTGAAACAGGCTACACCCCGTTCAACAGGCAGTGTCCTGCAGGCTGAACACCTGGTGCAGTGCTGGATGCATCCTTGGGCCTGCAAGGAGCAGGCTAGTTCATCTATCAAACACAAATCTGGTCACAAAAAAGCTGCTTAGTTATTTTTTAGTCTTAAATGGAGAGCTGCATTGGTTCTGCAGCTTGAATTCATAAAATGAAATTTAAAAATCACTCAGAACTTTTAAATAGACCAACTTTTATGCACATCCTGGCATGTTAAAGGGAAGTCTTGGCTCCAGACTCCCCAGAGATGGATATTGTTGATGTACTGCAACATCCATCTTGCATACATCTAACTGGGGAGGTAAGAACAACTATCTTAAGTTCTAAAAAGTCCTAATGTATCTAGGTCAGAAGAGCAGAGTGCGTTCTTCCTATGTGCCATCTTATTTGCTGCAAAGTTAAATCATCGTCCTGCCATTAAACAGCTTGATTAGATGTGTACTATGCGTGTCGCAAAATATGTGATGTTTTAAAGCTATATTTGCTATTTAAATAAGAGGTTTGCCTTAATTGGCTGTTGTGAATTACAAGTAAGAAGACATGATTTATTGCTTATAATTAGAAATGAGTTACGAAGAGAAATGTTAGTAATCATAAAATAAAGCTTGGAATATATTGATTTCCAGATGGCTGGCAGTGAAATTGCTCTTTAATGTATAATAGACCAGACACAAGGAAAAAAAAAGAAAAAAAAACTATCATCCATCGTTATTCCTTGATGGATTCATTGTATGAATCTATAGTTACCAGAATTTTAAAATATTAGCTTTGGCTGCATAATCTGATGAGAGATTCTTCATTTCAATGGTGGTGTCTGCAGTCAGAGGTAGTGGAAGTGGTGAGTTAATATTTTGCTTAGGATGATTTTTGTCCTTGTAATGTCAACAGGGAAGATCCAGTGATAAATCTGGCATCACCTTTGGGTACAGCAGTCTCTGTGGATTGTTCTGAGAGGCTGCTGGTTACTAAGATGTTTTTCTTTTCATCTTTTGCCTCATTAGCTGTTTTTATGAGGTTGAGATTGATCAAAACACCTGTCCAAAAGCAAATATTTATAATCCTCTTTGCTTGAGTCTAGAGAAATATATTTGTACCACAAATAAAGACAGCAGTGCTACTGCTGAGAACTTTTTGACAGTGTAACATCTCTGCTGGGTGACAACGTGTTCACTTGACTGTTTGAATTTAATATCTATTACTGCAATTCCAAGCACGCTTTAAAAATATTTGTTTTTGCCTTATGTGGTCTGTCCTGCTAATGTTTGTGCTTTCTATCGTAATAGATGCATTCTGTACTGTTGCCATTTGAAACACTGCAGGATAGTTAGACATATCTGGATCGTCACCATATGAGTTGTCTCACACCCACGTTTTGAAAGTGACACATCATTAGACTTGCTTAGTGGAGGCCATCCTGATTACTCATCTGCCTTCATCAAAATGCTTCCTAGAATCCTTATTTTAAGTAGTTTTTCTCCCAGCAAAGTGCAAATCTGCCTTGCTGCCATCATTTCACCTGGAAAACTTTCCATGGTGAAAGGAATGGCATATTTTAAGCAAGTATTTTCCTGAAAGGTGGAGAGATGAGCTCAACAGGATCTTTATTGACAAGCCCAGGAAGAAGGTGTGTCAACCAGAAATATTAGATCAGTCAGCCCTTCTTGTCCAGCAGCAATTGTAATTTCCCATGGTCTGCAGCAATTTCCTTTAAAACATGATATGTGCAGAGATTGTTTTGAATCTGCTGTTGTAGCATAATTTTATTTGGTCCCAATAAGGTAGCCTTAGATTTCACTCTTTCCATTTTTGCTGAAAGATCTTTTATTTTAGTCACTGAAAAAAACAGCAGGTTGCCATTTTACAGCGTCTAGTTGAGGAATGAATGCTATAGCTACACAGAAAATTATTACCCATTCTGAGCTGGCTTATTGAAAACAACAGATCTTGGTAACCTCTGCCCCTCTGAGGAAAGACTAGAGTAGAGATTTGGTTCACTATTCATGAGCAAAGTTTGTGCTTTTTAAGCTAGACACAGAAGTGTAATGGTCCGTGGTGCTTACTTTGCTGCCGATAAGTATTTCCTGTAGTGAATGTTAGAGGTTCTGATTTTTTGTCCCTTTTACCCCTGTGAGTTCTTGGTCTCTAGGTACTTAAGTGTGGATATTTGCTAGAAGAGGCCAATCTCATTAGTGCTGAAGATGTTCTCGGCGCCGCGTTATCTGATGCTGTGCTGATGAAAGTCTAGCGCCTCTGATCCGGCATTAAAGAGGATTGAGCTGGAATCAAAAGTGGGAACAATTGCTTGTTTCACTCTGCTTTTTTTTTGTTGTCACTTTAACTTTGCTTAATCTGCTTGCAGAGGCTCTTTTTGTGATTTTGCTCGCTTCAGAACAGGAGGAAAGCATAGGATACATTGGTGTGACCAGCACAGACCACGGAAGTGTTTGTGTTGGAGTTTGATTTAGGCATTGCTTACGGGAGGGCCTTGCAGCACTAAATTCAGTGCACTCCATGCTATCTCTCCAGGTATCTGATAGTATCTAAGATGCTTCAGATCCTGCGTATTGAGTTCCACAAGTGACACTCGTACAGCACCCAGGTTGGCCAGGAGCTCGGTATGTCTGGAGCTGGCATCGTTACAGAGCAGATGCAGCCTTCAGCCGGCGTCTTTGGGTCGTTACTGATGTCTCTGCAGTCCTGTCGCTAGAGAGAGTGATTCAGAGCAACCCACTGAGGTGTCCACACTGACTGCAGGGCTGGGCTTGTGCTACGTGGTGGTCAGAAAGCCAAAAATAACCACCTGCACATCTGGTTTCAAGATGAGAATGTCTTTCTTTAGACTGCGATGGTGTTTGCTGTGGCTACGGTGCCCTTCCTGGTGTGCCACGGCACATCCTGACATCCCAGCCCGGCTCCTTGTTGAACCCATGCGGCAGCTGCTCACCCACGGCACAACGAGCAGCGCCTTGGCCCGTGCCCTGAGGCGAGGGGAACGGCTCTTGGGAGCACCCGGGTCTTGCCCTGCTGTGGCTCTAGAAGAGAGCTGGATGCCCAGGCAGAATTACAGACCGTTCTGCTCAATTCTCTGGGAAAGAGCCGTGGTCCAAGTCCAAAGCATTCACTATTCCCTTATGCTAGTAGCAAAATGACGTCTCGGTATCTCCTGATGCTGTCATGTTCCAAAAAGGAGCATTAAATCCTTGCAAAGATGCAATTCCCGGCTTTCCGGTAAGGATAACATTGACGGTACCTAATTAAAGGGCACGTTTAGCTGGGGTAAACATTTATATTAATTTCCTTCTCGCACAGATGTCTGGTAAACTGACTTCCTGAGGCAAAACCATCTGGCCTCAGGTGGGAGGAGTTGCGCAACCAGCACGAAGAGGCTAGGTCTGCCTCTCGCTGAACTGCTTCTAAATAGCTTTTTATTTCTTGTCACAGAAGTTGCACGAGCATGAAATGCCCATGGTACGGCTAGAGAGGCTTTATGGCGTTCGTTTTAGATGACCTGCATAATTATACTGCAGGCTTGTGGTTCCAGGCTCCAGAGCATCTCCGCTTCCCATCAGGGATGCTGTGTTTGTATATAAAATTAGTATGTGTGCAAGGCAGCAGTAAGACGTTCTCTATTTGGACGGATTAAATTAAAATTCAGTCAGAAACAGAGCTTTGGATGAGCTTCCAAATTACTTCCAGGATTTTGTGGAGGAGATTGCTGTGGCATCATAAACCTTTCGGTGGCGGAGCGGCCCAATACAAGTTACATCTTTTTATTGCCTCGTGGCGCTCTTTCTGTTTTGTGTACTGTGCCGTGTAATCTTTTGTTATTAAATAATAAGCAAGAGAAAAACAGTTGTTTGTCACAGCCAGCTTGCTTTTCACAGAATTTGCTCACTTTGAAAGTTCAGGCCGTGTGATCTTCAGCCCTGTCAGAATCCATTATATCGAATCTCCTTTCAAATTGCTGAGCTGGAGGACACAGCGAGACGGTGCCGTGCGCGTCGCAATTGCGAGAGGAGCCGGAGCAGAGCAGCCCCCGATGCCGTGTACTGTGCCCCGATGTGTTCTGTCGAGAGCGTGTCAGGGTTTTCTGCTTCCAGTGTCACACGTGTTGGCTGACATGAGCGGCAGGGGATGCGCTGAACACTTGAAGTGGTCTGAAACGTGCGTATTGCACTTAGGGCTCTGTGAATCCCGTTTTTTATCCTTTCTACAGATCATTTTGCCATTGTGAGCATTACTGGGTTTGTTGCTACCTCCCATGAGGTACTGTAGCAAGCAGCAAAGTTCACATGGGCACATGAATGGGCACATTCATAGTGAATGTGCCCAAAATCACCGAAAATGGCAAACAGTTGCCACAACATTTAGGCCACGTCAGCATGTTACATTTTAAAGAAGTACCACTGCTTTGCCTTATATTGGGTTTTATAAAAATTAGATCAGATACTTCAGATATACCCATTTTGGAGCTGTTTGGGTGCTCATCAATACCCAGACCTACCCCAGCATCTAGAAACTGTGATTTTCCATGAGAATCCTCTGCGCTTGTTCCGCCTTGGCGCAGTCGGGCGGCAGGAGGAGGCAGTAGCTGCGACTGTGGCAGCCGTCACTTGATGTCCCATATGGCTGGTGTGGCAGCAGCTGCTCCGGTTTAAGGAGGTCAGGACACTGGGGCATTTATGAAACAAAACAAAACCCCAGCTCCGCTATAAAGCCTTCCTCAAAAGTTTTGTGCAGCAATAGTAGTCCAAGGACACGGTGATGCAAAAGGAGCAAAAGGAGAGTCTGGCCCAGTGTGAGAGAGAAATGATATTAACCAAATTAAATGACAGCACCATATTTCTAGTAACGAAGTGAAAAAGTATGCTTTGTGGGCAATTAATGTGGAATAGAAATACAAGCTTAATTTCAATATAGGTGTGAAAGTTGCTTGGTGCTGAAAAATGGTATAGAATGGCTCTTGGATTTAGCAGTAGAGTTTACAAATAGGCTTTTCTTAAGCATGAATCTTTTTATTTTCATTAGGGGACCGTTTTAATTAAGGTGAAACTGATATGTTTACTCCTTACTTCCTATCGCCGTGATTGTTTTCTTCACTGTGTGAGCACATGTGTAATTTGCTCCAAAAGACATGTCAGCAGTTTCTGATTACCTTGTGAGTCTTACTCAACAGCTTGATTCTAATTGGGGGGAGGAAGAATTTCAGGGTGCTCTTGGGAGGTCTGGTGTCTGCCTGCAACATGAGGCAATAGGTGCTATCTTTGGTACAATGCAAATTGCAGTAATCACTACCAGTGTTTTTAAAATAAAGGTCCCTCATTTCTTGCCCCTGTTGATTCTTCGGTCATGTCAATGCAATAAAACCTGTTTTGTAATTAGCATCCTTCAGCTTCATAACCTTTTGACATTGCTGTGTTCTTACGTTTGTAAGCATGCAAACAAGGTCACTTGGCAAACAGAGATTGACACCATAATGCAGGATGTCTGAAGTTTTAGAAAAACTCTGTAAACTCAAGTTAGATAAGAAAAAGAAGATCAGAAGCCTGGGTGGAAATGTGTCTGGCTCCAAATACAGTTCTCCAAGACCAAAAGTCCACCAGGAATTGTAGGTATTAGGTAGTTCAAGAGTATCTTATTCTTGAATTTTTTGATCATCATGAAATGTGACAAATATTATCAGTCGCAGAATAATGTTTTCCAGATCATTCAGCAGTAGAGCTCCTGAAGCGTTCCTGGAACACTTTTTATTTAGATCGATTGTAACAGTCCCCTTGGACTAGTTTGATTATCAAAATGCCTCTGAGGTCTTACATAGCATTCCAGAAATGATGATTTTGAGAACATCTTTGGAGCTTAGCCACTATCCTGAATTTTAATACTGTCTTCTCCATCAGTTAATGTTTTAAGGTCTCTGCTCCTCATTCTCTGGGGTTTTGCTCTCTATTGCTGATTATTAGAAATTTATAAACAGGAAAACAACTAGTGTCTATGTGCTAATGGGAAAGGAATGACTAACAGAAAAATGAAAAGAAAAACACTGTTTATTGTGAAAAAGTATATCTCTGGAGATGTAATTTGGTATTCATTAAGCTGTTTGCCTAGACTTAGTTAAAAGATATACTTGAGGAGCTGTCTGAGCAGAATTTCAGTAGAGAGCAAGTCATCTTTTTCGTAACTAGGTATATCTAGATGAGGAGAAGAGATCAGAAGGCAACGCTAAATAGCTGGATTAAGAACAGCCTTCCTAACAGTAAGAAAGTAACTGGCTATATAATTTTTTCAGCAATGAATGATCTTTAATGACTAATAGACAATAATAGAGAGTCATTTTTCTCCCCAGAAATGCAGGTCTTTGTATCTGATGCAGAATTTAAGAAAAATATATTTCTGTCATTTCTCTCTCAAGATATCTTGCATCCTCTTGCTTTCAATAATGGTTACTGTAGCCTGAGATTAAAATTTATTCCATGATGATTCTGATACCCTAAGTGTATAATCTTTCTTGTATCCTGCATATATCATTAAAATAAAGTCATTGCTGAGCAACACTGGAGTAATTACAAACTGCACGTGGCTCGTTTGCAGTGCCTGCTGCCTGCATTGCTCTGAAAAATCAGCTGCTGTGTCCAAAACCTGCCTGCCCGGGCTCGCACCCGTCCACCGACCACACGGCCTCGTGGCGGGCAGCCTTGGACACACTGCAGCCTCTCCTGCTGGCCCTTAGCCGTTATATCTTTAAAAAAATAAGCGTTCAATATGATAACACTAGCAAATGCTTTCACTGTGTGCAGTCTGAGTGCAAACTCAGTGTCAAACTTTTTTTCTGCGTGGTAATACATTTTGATGGTCACCATTTTTTTTTCTTTCTTTCAGATTAAGACCCTTGATTTCTACACAACTGGCTAAAAAGGCGGCTACTGAAGAGGTAGGTAAGGTCTAGCAGCTCCCCCAGGGCAATGCTTAGAGTTTGGAAGTTCCCACAAGCCTTTCTGAGTCTGGCTGTGGTTATATGGTGAAGTCCATGCCAAAGAAATGAGAAACTTATGTCAGTGGGCAGACCAGGAGCTGTTTACTGGGGACACCGCAAAGCTGAGTTTACCTGTTCTCTAATCCAGGTTTGCCCTTGCATTAATCCATTAACCTTAGCACAGTCTCACATTCAGCATACGTAGCAAGAATCACCGTTTAGGCAGAGAAAAAGAGAAAAAAAAAGAAAGCCTGCAGGCATACAAAACATAGCAAACAAGCAGGTAAGAGGAATAGGAGAGAGCTGAGCTTGTGTCTGTTCTCAGCAGCTGAACCGTCCCCCCAGAGAAGGGGATGATGCAAAATGCTGCTTCTGGGGAGCAAGTGGTGACCCAGGAAAGTGCTGTGCTCCTGGGGACTGCTTCAGAAAGGGGTGAGGAAACACAGAGTGACAGCTTACCCTAAAGAGCATGACGTGCTCTCTGAATTTTCCTTGAAAATACAGTCGCACCCCAGAAAAGTTAGTGCTAGAAAGTGTCCACTGTCCTTAGTCTTCCTTGAGCAGCTTTGCACATGCATATTTTTTGCTGGGGGAGGATTATGATTATTGGCAGAGTCAGTGCACTTTTAGCATAGCACAGTGCTTTTCCTCACTATTATATAGTCAAACTGTACAAAATATTTAAAATGCATATGTCTATTACAAAATAACTGCCTACTGTGTATCTCAAAACTATTGCTAATGTGCCAAAGGAGGCTGCCATTCCTGTTTTTCACATGAATGTGTGACACTGGCACCCTTTTGAAAGTGTACTAGTTAACTTTGATTGATAGTTTAACATGCTTTCGCAAGCAGCTATGCTTACATAAAGATGTATGCCAAACCAAGGGCCAAGTTGTCTGGAAGAGAATTCAGGAAGTTCTGTTTAAAGGCATTGTTTGACAGGCTTATTTTAAAATGACTTAAAACCCACTGATTTTTAGAAACAGTTTGATATCCTGCCTGGGGAAATACATTTTCACTTCTTATGCTGTGCTCATTAGAAAACTCCACATTTATAGAACTATAGCAGTCGGGAAGTGGACATGATAATTAGATGAAGGTCATATTTTAATTAGCATGGTGCAATTTTTGAAAATAATGACTCAGTCTTAGCTCCTTTATATTCACCCACTTTTTTTCAGAGCAGATGGATACTTTAAGCATAGAAATTGACATACGATGATGCTGATTCTTCCCAAACTTGTATCTCTTTCTGCTTATACCTAAAACCTTGATGGACTCAATTTGATCACTCTGGAGGCAAAGCAATGGTTCCTCTAAGTAATATGATTAATTTTCGACATTAAAAAAAAGAGATGAAAAACTTTCTCTGAGTGATCTGAATACCTAAATACTTGATTTTCTATTAAAATTAATGGGTGTCTTTTACCCTATTAATGAGCTATTGGAGCAAACCCATAGGTGACTTTGAAAGTCTCAGGCAGTTTCTTTAGGTTGGCTGGCACAGTGTCTGACAAGTTTGGGAACAGCTTTGATGTTTGAATAACTGGACTATCAGCTTTCTGGTATAGGGACTTTCTCTTGCGTTGTCTCTAAAGTGTCTGTAATTGCAGGGATTCTTGGAGTTACTGCATCACAAATAAATAAGGTAGGAATTTCAACACCAAATCAGAACTTGTTGCTGACAGAAATGAAGAAAATGCAGCAGGCCTGCAACCTCTGTAGTTAAAGTGGGGTTTAAATCCTAAAGCAGCAATGACTTTTCTTGTGTCAGGGAGCAGAGAAGATAGAATTTCCTGATTTCCTCAGATCATCCATTATTACGAACCTCCTACCACTGTCTTTTCCAAGTTAACAATCACAGGTTTTTTCAGTCTCTCCTAGTATGAAAGGTGACAACTCAGTGATGATAACTGATGACTAGTGACAGGTAATGTTACAAGCACTCCCAATTCCCCAAATCGTTACATGGCAAAGCAGCATCGATGATTGCTCTTTAATCTTCTCCAAGTTCCTGCTCATGGGACGTCCCTTTTGGACTGCAGGCTTTAGTGCACAAAACTGAAATATTTCAAGTACAAAACTGAGGTGACAAGCACCTTATTATACAGCAGGTGGAGAAAGTAACGCTCCTGTGATGTTTCTTCCCCGAATGTGCAAGGGAGGTTGTCGCCTGCATTGAGCACGGCATGGAAATCAGGGCTTCTGGAGCCAGCTCAGGGCCCGCTCTGTACCTGGGTCGTGCTGGGGCAGACAACACTACTTTGGGACACAGGACTGTCCCCTTCTGGTTGCCACACTCCCCTTAGCTCAGTCAGTGACCTGATCGCAGGATTGCCTTGCACTTTCAAGTTCATCTCTGTCTCCTTGCTGTGTTCTCCTTTCCCTCCTCACCTGCCCTGCCTGTCTCCCTTCCTCCCCCTCTCCACCTTTGCAGATGCCGCCTCATTTCCCCCTCCTTACAGCTTGCACTGCTGCTCTGTGCTTGAAGGCAGCTCCTGAGCTCTTGATCCTTCTCTAAAGAAGTCAAACTTAGAAGCTGAAGCACTCGGGCTCTGGGGTAGCAGGCAGTCAAGGACATGCTGAGCCATGGAGCACAGGGGTAGATGGACATGTGGGATGTGTCAATTCCCAAACCAGTGCTTGGAAATAATTATTCTGATGAATTGCACAGATGATATTGTAGGTACTGACAAGCATTATCAACCTCGTGTTCTACCATAATATTAAGTACTGTCTAAAGAGTGCTGTTTGTTCCACAGCTCCTTCTGCCTCCAAATAAATCCAGCCGTAGCTGTCAAAACTGATACATCTTGTCTTGCTTTCTGATGTGAAGAGCATATTTTTGCTATCACTGAAGTGTCGATAGCCTTGTTTTTATGTAGGAGGTTTCATAAGGGTCAAACACAATGAGGAGGGGATTGTAAGATTTCCCAGAGCTCTGCTGAGGAACCTTCACTCCTGGTTTGGCCTCACCTTGGGCTTGCAGGAGGATCCTGTCCTGTTGGCACTGCCTTTGGATGTTTCAATTACCTGGCTCTGAATTGCCTGAAAACTGTGGATATTTATCCCTGACTTTCCTTCAGGCAACATTTCACTGAGCATCTCGAATGTTTCCTAGAATAACTAAGCCTCTAGGATTGGATGTGGCCTTCCAGCTGTCCTGTCCCTGCCATTTGGAAGCTACTAACATGTTTCTACAGATGTGTCTAAGGAAGGGCTGCTCCACTGTCCCGTCTCTTTTCTTGAAGGTGACCTTTCCCAACGCACAAGCGGATGTCTCTGAAAAAGCAGCAGCTGTGCTGGTGGAGAGCGGCCCGGTAGCCTATAACCCTGATGAGGAGGTGGAAGAGGAAGAAATAGAAGATGATGATGATCACTGCATGAGTGCATTGCAATTAATGGGAGGAAATGGTAAGTTGGGATGTTGTCTAAGTCGCTGCCTGTTATCTCTTTACTGGTGCTGTTTGTAGTTGCAGGGCTTAGGACAGGCGGGACTTCGCGGCCCGTCCCTCTCTGTTAGCAGTTCACCCCATCCAGAGTCCTGCTGCCCTCTGGACCTGGCTGTGCTGCTCGGAACATAAGCAAGGATCAACTCTGTTTGTGGGGTAAATGTGGCGGGGAGTGAGTTCTTCACCAAGAAATCGCAGCGAAAGCGTATGGTGCTGTATGGTGCACAGATGTGGGTTAATTTCTTTGCGTTACCCAGCAAAGCCCTTCTTTTAATTACGTTTCTGTGCTGGCAGGAAAAGGCAGTATCCTCTCTGCTGTGTGTGTGGTTTTTTTTTTTTCCCCTAGCTGGACATATCTACATTTACCCTTTATTAAAAACTTCCCCTTAGAAGTTAAGTTTTGAAAATATACAGAAATATTTTTAAAACGAGGGCTGCTAATTCTGGGTTGTGGAAAAACAAAATGGCAATAAGTTTCGTGGAATGTTATTTACTACAGAAGTCTTTCCAGTGCCATTAACTTCACTTTTGTGGACAGTATGTATACATTTCATAAAAATGTGTTGCTCTTAAATTGATTTCTCTACCGGAAAATAATTGCTGAACTGTAGGAAAAACACTTGGTTGCCTGCATGTATTATTAGAATAATGTTCCCAATGAAGTGCACCCATGCGAGGGAGGGTGGGTCTATGTTTATTAATAAAACCCCCACAAAAATAGAATAAAGGTCAGTGAGCTTTTTTTCTTTTAAATGTTACTATTTTTAAACCATTCTGAGAACATTCCGCTACTCTCTGTCTGGACAACAGCTGAAAAATCAGAGTTAAAAAAAAATAAAAAAGGAAAGAAGTATTCCCAGAATTCAAATGCAGGTGTGCAGGGCTGCTCAGCAAAACAACTAAGTGTTTTCTAACTGCTTTGTTCATGGATTTTAGACCTCTCTGTCTGGAATAACTGCGGGAATTGCAGATGGTGAGCTTTACCCATTCTGCACAAATTACTGTAGATTACACTTCATTCTGCTGCAAAGCATTTGTATGAGCCTTTGTATTAAATGTTGCATTACACTGAATTTGGAATATAAAGGTTAACTTTACTGAATGGTCATTTGTAATTGTTAACCTTAGGTTCCACTTTGCAACAGAGGAGATTTGTGTCAGCTTAATTCAGGACCTACATAAAAAAGAAACATCCGCATTAGAAACGTGTAAACATGCCTTCACGCACACACACCCCACAGCCTTTGCAATCAGCATCGTTTTAGGGGGAAAAAAAACAACTGAGTGATGGTTTTGAGTCAGTTGTATTGATCATGGATCATTGCAAGACTTCTTGGGAAATTTTTGACTGAGTGATGGGAGCGCTACCCCTAAACTTTTGCAGTTTCATCTTATAAATCAATGGGTGATATAAACCAGCTAGGGTTTTCCTGATGTTCGTGTCTAGTAGGAATCATGCCTACTTGTAAATGTGTGCTGCTCCTTATCAGCCACCATGTTCCAAATTGCTTTTGACAATCAGGCTTGATCACCTTAACCTCTAAATTAAACTGAGTATTTCACATATCCATGTGCCAAATATCCTTGAGCGAGGCTCGACTGAGAACAGATATTTAGACATACGTGCTTGCAAGTAATTTTATTTCATTAAGGAGAGCACAAGTGAGCACCTTGTCTTTAGCCAAAAGAAAATGCATCTTTTCTTACTGCTTGCTAAAATCTGTATTTACTATCTAGTTACACAGGAGGAAAGCAAGTCAGTAATAATAATATTTTCATTGTATTTTTCATTTACCTGGGAATATTTGCATTTTTATGTGCATTTGTCTTCGCATGTTTCAGATTATGGCTGTGATGTGGAGGATGATGATGGCTACTAGTCCCAGTTACTTCCGAAGGACGTGGACTTGTTGATCCTCAAGCAGAATGAATGGTGAAAGAAGCTGTCTATGGTCAGCAAATGCAGTCGAACAATCCTTACTTTTGTAAAGTGAATTTTAGTCTAGCATTGACTCTGGTTAGTTTACATTGACCCATAACCCAGCAATAAAGTTTGGGTTTGTACTTGAAATTTTTTTTTAGTTCAGCGGATCATGTTTTGAGGATGGAACTCATGGGAGGAGCGTTTCCAGAGAAGAAAAGAAAATAGACTGTATATAAAGCATGTGTGGCTGGAAGCAACACATCCCTTATTTATGTGACTCTGCTTTAGATGCGCTATTGAAAGAGAGTGTATAGAAAGACGGGTGAAAGAGAAGCCCTTCCTATTGATCATCTGATTACATTTGGATTAATTTTCTTGAAGTGCTACAACTGAAGAGAAAATATTTCCAACTTTCATTCCTTATTGCTGTATACAAACTTCCTTATCCAAGTCTATTAAAATTAACGACAAATTACATATTTGTAGGGCAGGATCTGTTCCTCTAAAATGATGTAAATGCTTCTTTATATGAATCAATTTGCAGGTTTCTTTACAGGTGTTACAGCAGAAGGCGACGTTGCCACTGGACTTGTCTTCCACAGTGAGTTGGGTGCTGTTCCTAGGGAAAGAAAGAGAAAGCCCGGAGAGGCAAGAAGCAAACAGGGAAAGGAGAAGATAATTCCTTGGTCATGTGGCTTTCCTGGGTGTCCCTGGGGACAGCTGGGTGTTGCAGGGGCTGGTGTTGCAGGAGGGTGGCTCTGAGTGTCCCTGTTGACCTGCTCTTGTTCGACTGACTGCAGAGCGCGGGCCTGCTCCCAAGAGCTGCCTTTCTCTGAGAACAGTCGAAAGAAAGAAAAAACGGAGCTCTTTAACAAATAAGCTAGCATCTGCTTCGGCTGAATTTAATTTAATGTAATTTATTTAACTTTCTGTGGGTAAATTAAAGGTCACCGTACAACAGCCTGACTTTTATGGCTAAAATCCCCCTTTGAATAACTGCTGTTACTTGGGTAATGCTGCAACTCCAGTCTAGGAGCCCTGAAATGTCAACAGGTCGGTCCTTCTCGCCCAGAGCGCGGCTCTGCAGTGCCGGGATCACGGATGGAGCCGTCACCCAGGTCCCGCTCTGCTGCTCTGACCTGCCTTTCCCTGCCCCTGCTGGGGCCCAGGGCTCTCCGCTCACAGAAAAGCACCGGGCACGTTGAGTCGAGGTCTTGCTGCCTGCAAGTGTGGGAACTAACGTGTCTTCATCTCCCTCCTTCGATACTGGAAATTAAGGAGGCCGTGCTGCGCTGCAGGCTTATCGAACGCCTTGGAAAAGTGGATGCTTCTCCTACTGATGTGGCTTCTGTAAGCTCTTTTTCCTGGACAGCTCCTTCTTCCTGATGTTTTTGGGGATTACTCATAAAAAAGCACTGTGCGTTGCCCCCCGACCGCATGGATGGTTCATAGTGGTGTCTCCTTCAGACAGGAGCAGGGGTGGAAGGTGCCACCCCTGTGGCACTCGGCAAGGAGGAGCAGGGCCTGGTGACCTTCCGGACCTGCTCCGACCCTCTCGGGAGCATGTGTAGGAGGGGACGTGTAAGTAGGGCAAGAGTAAGCGCTTTGAGCATCAGATTTATGTTATTTGGCTGGTAAGTGTAGTCTGTGGCTAGGTTGTATTTGCTGGGTATTTCTGAGCCCTGAATAGGAACATGTCTGCGATGGCTCTCTCAACTCCAGACCTTGATACCAAAAATTATGTGGGAAGGCTAATGGGAAGTAAAGCTTTTTTTAACCAGATTTCAGTTATTTACTTTGTAGATCTTTAGTGGGAAAAAAAAAGTGGATTCCGTATAATTCTTTGGGGAAAAACTGGCATTTTAACCAAAAAACTAAAGATTTTTCTTTTCCTGGTACTTTATAAGTGCTGCACGGAATATTATATTGAGGGGATAAACCTTTCTACCTCCGTTATCTACTCTGCAAATTCAAAATCATGCCATAAGCAAACAATTAGAAAAAAAAAAAAAAAGGAGTGGCTTTACGTTATCAAAATTCGTGGTCTGCAAGTCTTTGAGACAGCTGAGTATCTGCATTTGGTTGGGAGGAATCTGCCAATATTGCAAATACCCGTGCTCTCAGGATAGTCTCAAAGCTTGGGGTTTATTCCAAGGTACACATTATGCTCTATGCAGGAAATAAACATGCATAAATAAACATGCTTGTGACTCATGTAGGTCGAGTGCTTTTCTCAAATGCATAATGTTGGCTCTTAAGGAAGCCACGAAGATGAGTTCTTTATTGCTAAGGGTCTTTCCTGCAGTTTTCTGTGTAGATTTTCACTGGTTTCTTCCCCCAGCAGAAAACTAAACCCGCTGCCAATGCAGTCACATGGTGTGCGAGAGCTGAGAGTCCCCTCAAATGCCTAAAACTTGAATTTCAGTAGCATATGGGGTTTCTGGGAACACTGTTTCCTGTACTGGAAGTAGAAGATGCTTCTCTGTTGTTGACAGGGTAAAAACTTGAGGGTTTTGAAGACTCCTGTGTGATTTGATTAGAAAAGACTCTCATATAGTCTGCTAGAAAGGCACCTGGAGAGCCCGAGATCCGCAGTTCCGTAGCATCTCAGCATCGCCGTGGAAGTTATCGGCAGGGTTTCTGCATAGGCCCTGAAGGAACAGGTCAGGGTATCAGATGAGGAGATCTCGCTCTGAGCATTGTAAGGATTCTCCAGCTGTAGTGGTTATGGACGTTTTTAATTTATTGGTGACTTACTGGGATTTTTACAACCTTCATTCCTTCTTGATTTAACTAAGCTCAGGAAATGTAAACAGATTAGACCATGCTAGTTTCTGCTTTTATAGCTAGTCATTAAAATGTACAAAGATTAACACCGCATTAACTCTGTTTACTACTGTTGATGTATCTGGACAATTTTGTTTTCTGTAAGTGAGCCTAAATTCACTTGGAGTAATTTGGACCTTGCTTTTTTCAGGATTCTGATTACAATGAAGAGAGATTAGAAGGCTCCAGCATTTGTTGTTCTTAGATCCTCTTCCCAGAACCCACAAAAGCTGTATATCGTAGGTTTTCCTGCATAAAGCATGTCTCTTGCTGCAAGTGACTTTGTTTGACAGGCAAAACCCTCCAGCTGTTGCATCCAGCTTGTCTGCCATTGCAGCCTTTTAACACTCTTCTGTTGTGGAAATAAAATATGAAAGAAATAATGAAAATAATGGGATTCTTCAGTGTGGTGAGTGCATTTTCAGTGTCTTAATCCTCTATGGCATTTCTTTAAAATCACTGTGTTCAGTACAGCAGCTCTTATATGGTGCCAGACAGCCCTGTCTTGAGGGTTAAATCTGTTTGTCTGAAAGGTTCTTGCCATCCCCATGGCTTGTTCGTATTCTCTTTGGCTTGCAATGAAACGCTGGTCACAGATGTATACAGTTAGCATAGAATTTGCCCAGTTAATGGTCTGTTTCTTATTTTTGTGTTGAATCCACGCATTTTGTTCAGTTAGTGCCAAGGAAATTAAACCTGTTTGATGTAAGCATATGTATCTTCCTTACACAACCACAATAAGAGCCATGGTAAGCTTTTTTACTGTAATATATTTGCTGTAAATAAAAAGTAAAACCCTTGCATATCCCATCTTTTATGATGCTCTCTTGCTGATTTCTGGTTCTTTTATCTCCAGTGTTCTGAATGCTTGGTTTTGATTGCTGCATGATTGGTTGATAGTGGGCAAAATTTGTAATCTGGAGCTTTCTTCCGTCTCTAAAAGGGAAGGCTTGTCTAATCAGGCAAGTGTGTTTTACAAAATATTGTTCCACTGATAAATGTAGATACTTTCTGTAAACTGCATAACATTAACGAGGTCTCCAAGCTATGTAATTAACTGAATGTGGGTCCAATATGTAGTGTGTGTGCTATGTGGAACTGTTCCAGTGCTTCTTGCTGAAGGCTCTACCTTGACAAAGAAACCGTGTACTGAATTTAAAATCATGTTAGTTTATCAACATCTGGATACCACAGTTTGAAGGCCAAAATCCACATCTACCTTTTGCACGCTTCGGTGTTTGCTCATTCTCGGTTTTGCTGTTTTGTTTTTGTTTTTCTGAAATGGGACTACTATTCCCAGGAATGTCTACTGCCAAGGTTTAGCACAGAGTAAGACAATTAACAGTAGTTTTGATAAAGAATTAAGTATATCTCATTCCAAGAATTACTTTTCAATGTGTCAAAGCTAGAGAAGCTTTATTTTAGCTTCGTTTGTCATCAGTAGATCATAGCAGGCTTATTCTTAGGTTCACATATTTTACAATGGAAGAAACAATTGTAATTGTCTGGTCCAGTCATGTGTGTAAGAAGAGTTATTGCATATTACTCCTTTGCCAACCCTGGAACCTGGCTGTGGTCTTGATGAGTGGTGTTTGCTCAGTGAGCAAGATGAAGTGCTCAGGAAGTCAAGCTGGGTTAAAATGCATGACTTAGAGCGTAATAAATTTATTTGGTGTATTCCTTTATCTTAATTGTTTTATTCTTTGGGGAGTTTTGCATTTTCCTGGAAATGAGGGAGGCATATGCCTTTCATAAAAATACGCATTGCACTTCCCATTTTTGCCATGTGACTCTGAGCAAAGGATTTAATGAGTTCTAGTCTGAATCTTATACTTGTTATTGTATAAGTTGGCATCACACAGTACTCCAGGATGGCAGTTATTTTATTATGTCTATATCATGTCTACGTCAAAATTGCAACAAGAATGCTTTTCCCCTGCACTTAGCACTCTGAATAAGGTTTTCCGTTCTTACAAACTATAAAAATACAGCAAACTGGAGGAATTGGAACAAAGCAGTGAAAAGCAACGCAACCAACCCTGTGCCTGCCAGGTAATTTTTCTTCACTGCTCCTCTCTGGGGAAGGTAAAAGGTTTTTATGCAGGGAGATGAACAGCTGGGAAAGTTACATCTTGGCAGCAGAAGAGGTGAGGAAGTGGGGTCCGTTTTGCACACACTAGTTCCTGCCTCCGTGGTATATCCTGCACCACCTTCATTTATAGGCCAGTGGCCCAGTCTGCTGTGTGATAGTAAAAGTGGCTTCGAACCCTGTCCTGAGCTGTGAGCTGCCCCCAGAGCTGTGCAGAGCGCAGCGTTCCCCACCGTGGGCCCAGCACACGCGACACCTGTTTTATGGAGACTCTTCCTGTTCTGCCCCTGCCTATGGTGAGTTAATCCTGAAGAAGAAACTAGGAGGCTTGCAGGGAAAAAAAGTGACATGTTCATTTCTCTACTCTGAATTTTTATAACCAGGGCAAAAAAACAGAGCAAATCACTGACTGTAGAGCCCAGGCTGGCTTTGTGGTAGCACCTTACCGCAGAGCAGTGGTACATGTTGGAAATTGTGTTTTCAATAGTGAGGGATCTTAGGTTCCTTAAAATGCAACAGACTAATTTTAAAGGTAGGGGCCTATACAAAAGGCCATGTTAGATACTGCAGTCGCTGTAACTTCATTCATTTCCTGCGACGTTGCATCAGGCAATGAGAGCTTTGCTGGTTACAGCAGCTGAGGATCTGTGCCATTAACAGCAGTCCCAAGAGGTGACAGCGGAACGAGAGGGAAGGAGGAAAGCGCTCGGGGGGACACGTAGTTTCAGATTCGGTGCTGTATCGCCCAAAGCCAAACTGTGCCGCTGCGTTCTCTGTTTGTGAAGCACATCCCAGTGCCTCTCCTAATTAACCAGGCGAGCGGAGCTACCTTTCTGCTGATGTTAAACTAAGTGTGCGAAGGAACGTGGGCCGTGACACAACCAGAGCGCCGAGCGCGTTCGGCTTCAGCTCTGCGGGAGCACGGCTGCGGCTGTCAAAACCCTCTCTGCAGGTGGTAATAGACTGCTCTGACGTGGATCTAATTGAATAATATTTCTTCAGAGCAGCATCACGTCTGGGAAACAGGCTTAATCCCTATAGGTGCTTTGATTCCTCCCTGTATTCAGAGAGCTCACCAAAGGAGAGCCTGCACACACGTGCCGGAGCGACTCAGATAAGATCCGTGGCTTGTCACAGGGTAAAATATAACTAAAGCAAATGGTTTCAAAGCTATAGTCACTGTGTTCAAGCAAACTCTTATGCAAACCCACTGGGAAATTGTTTGCAACTGCTGCATGCTGCATTACATCAGTAGGACCTACCATAAGCTCTGTTTTACCCGACAGCAGATTAGTGCAATGTAAATCGTGGTGTTTTCTTTCTGGACTGCCCAGCACCAAGAGGAAAAGTCTGAGTGAATTTTGCAGCGTGCAGGTGAGATGTGGGATCTTTCATCCTGTCAGTCATCCCTATGTATTTCATAGTGATTCAGAGGAGCTGGACTGCGTTAGCAAAATGCCACCTAGCAGAACTATTAGGCTCGGTGCTTGGCACCCACACAAACATGGATTTTCAAATCTCTCCTGGCCACTTGAGAAGCCAGAGGTCTCGATTCACAGAAGTGGTGCCAAACCCTGTAAAGCAGCCCAACATAAACCCCAGGTATTGCCATTGCCTGCAGGCACAGTGATAGTGCGAGGGGCTACATCTCAGGTGACTGTGCCTGATGGGATACAGCTATTATTGGATTATATTTGCCCCAGCCTGATGCAGACATGAGTGGGGAAAAGCTGTTATATTAATGCTGTTGTGTAGAGAGGTAGGCTGGGGGTCCCCAGGGCTGTGTTCAGCCCATTGATCAGTCCCATCAATTTACCATCTCGACTGCTGCACCACCTGTGCTCAGAAAGATGATTAGCAGCAGAGACCATCTGTGTGCCCAGCTGCTGGACCTCGTCCTCCTGTAGGGCCGACTGAGAACAGGCTCTGTGACACCTGAAGTGAACGTAAAAGTAGGTGGAGTGCAGGGCAATTACAGAATTTAGCTGAGGTGGGGAGGAAAAGCTGTGACTTTTCCAGCATTGTTTCAAGCTCTCTTTTCCCAGTAAAGTTTAGCTAGGATTCTTGGATAGAGCTTGGATTAACTGGAGGAATGGGGTAGCTTCCAAGCCAAGAAGCAGGGTATTTTTTTTGTTTTGCTTTTTTTAAGTTGCTCCCTCCATTATTGTAAATTACTGTGACCATGACAGAGCCTGCAGCTTTCCAGCCAGGCAGTCTCCTCGGTGCCCAGGAGAAGTGAGTAATCAGCACTGAAGAACAGAGATGTTAAGCAGTACAAGAAGGAGGGAGGGAAAACAGCGCAGATGGAGGGTTGTGGTGAGACTTGGAGCGTGAAAACACCAGTTGCTCCAGGTGACCGAGCCAGGGATATCCCATATTGGAGGTGGTGGAGCAGGCAGTGAGCGCAATGGAGCAGGCAGCTCTGGAAAGCTGTGCCCTCAAATTCCTGAATTGCACGCAGCTCCCTTGTTCTTCATAAATTGTTCACATGGGCAGGAGGCCAACTTGCTCTTCCCTTGCTAGTGCCTGTGGCATGGTTGCTGCCAGGTCTGGCCCAGGTCTGGGGCTTCATGGGCAAAGGGAGTTGGATGACATAGAGGCAGGTCTCTTCCCTCGAGAGAGCAGCACGGCTGTTCTGGGCTTGCACCCTTGTCTTCACACCTCATCACTGCCACTTTTTCCTCTCTGTTTTGTATATCTTACCTAGATATTTTTTTATATAGTATTTATACGTACATATATATTTCTTGGGCTTCTCACGGATAATTTAAGGAAGCTAACGAACACAGGAGCTGAGCAGATCTTGCTTCTGGATGGCAGCTCATCAAAACCTCAGGCTGCATCCTCAAATGGTTCCACAGCCACCCTCATGGCTGGAAATCCTACTTTGTGGTCATGCCCTCTTATCAGTAAAAGCAGAAAATCTTTGTAGAGGAAGCAAAATTACCCATTGCAGTCCCCGGAATTTGTAATAAATATTTGAGGTGCATAATGTTAATAAAGTGGAGTTAGATGTGAAAGTGAAATGTTTGTTTTTTAACTTGAAAACACTGTGATATCAGCAATACTGCAGTGTCTGTGAGCAATCTGGAAAAAAAGTGGATGCGTTTAGGAATTATGAGATTTGTACAAGAAAGGGCTGAAGTCTTGAGTCTTCAGTTAGTTGTGGGAGTAAACATCACTGGCTTTAAGTGAAAGAACAGCAGACTATTGCCATTCTGACTTTCTAAATACATGGCCTGTGTTCCTCTTAGTATATTTCATTACAAAATACAACATTAACTCTTCAGAAAGTCTTTATTGACTAGCAGATGCTTTTGCAAGTCATTTTAATGTAAAGAAGAAAAGTTTAATGGTGAGCTGGTGGGCTTTTAAAGTTGTGCTTCAGCAGGCTATTACCTTAGGAAGATCCGGTGGGGACTTTCTCCTTGTTTTGGTGGAGGTTGGCACCAGATTACGTGTACAAGGAAATAGAATAGGCTGATTTATGCCCGCTGATTCTCTCCCGAGAGTGATTTTACATCAGTGTAACATCACTGAGTTCCACAGTCACTCTGTGATTTACTGAGGTACAAAGGGAGAATGAAATGTAATATTTCTCCTGAACTGCATCAAGTTAATGACATTTCTTGTATACTTCTCTCATCCCATTGATAGAGTCAGGAGGCTTTTTTTGGACATTTATAGGCAGTCATTTTGCAGGCAGGACCACAGTATGCCTACACTTTTTGAGCATCCCTCTTTCTGGATAGAAATTCCATTCATGTTCCATTAGTGCTGGAATAAGAAGGGGGAGATGTTAGACCCCCGAGATCCTCTCCCTGTGCGTCTTGGCTTTCTTCTCCCACCCTTGCTAACCCTTGCTGAGGTGTTGGATGCTTGTGCTGAAGGCAGGTGGGAACATGGTCATTGACAAACCTCCTCTTCAAGGCCTCAGTGGTTCTTGTTGGCTTGCCCTCTTTCCTAACTATCAATACCACAGTCCTCAGAGGTGTGGGCATCTCATAATGGATATACTTGTAGCTGGAGTATCCAGCTGGGGACAGGACTGTTGGTCCTTTTAAATAAGCAAGTTCTTTATTTAAGTGTGTGGATGTTCGCATTCAGACCTGCTTCCTCCAAGGGTTTGTTTTGCATGTGTAGGGTCTTGGCCTCCCTGGAGCAGAGAGTGGGGGTCATGTAGTAATTTACTTGCACAGCCAGAGGATTTGGCTGTCCCTGGACATATTAAAAGATTATTAAGCTTGACAAAAGCAACAAAAATTGACTAATAAATGAGCAAGTGCCCGGCTATTTTGTAAGTCTTTCTAACCCTTTGTTCCTCTCCTGGACTGCTTATCTTGTTACACCTGATCAAACTTCAGCATCAGCTTTTTGCGCTGCTGGAGACCTTTGTCCTTCTAGGTTTTCAGAAGCTAGCTGATCTAATCTCCAAAGTCTTTCTTCAGGATAGGAAAAGTCTTGCAGATGTATACACTGTGCAGATAATTAAAGAAAAGCCTTTGCCTTTCTCTGTGGATAAAGGGTGTAGGATCATATACAGACCAGCAAGAAATAACATGCATTAACATAACTAGAAAGTATAGTGATGGACATGCTAGAGGTGCCCTTTTGTTGTCAGTAGAGCAGCATATAGAAGAGATTAGAGGAAAGTTTCCTGGGACATTAACACTCAGCAGAGCAGAATTTCTCTTGTTCCAAGACCCTTGGATTGTAACAGTTGTTCTGAAAAGTCCTATGAGCTCCAAAGACTTGACACAAACATGGTTTCTTCTGACAGAAGTGCATATCCTTGACCCATTGCTCAGGGGCTCTGAAATGAGGTTGGGGTGAGCTAGTCTCTGGCCTTTAGGATCTCTAAAGGTGTCTCTATACTAAGGAAAGTACCAGCTCTTCAGCTTCTCCTAGGCTTTGCAGTACTAACATTGAAGAGCTGATAGGGGACATTCATTGTCATTTTGTTACCATCCATACTGTCCTCTCCATCGGCTCCTAGGTTACCCTTTTGTAATAAGAAGCGACCAGATTTTGATGCCTAGTGGAGTTGTGCGATAAAACAGAGCTGTGTTTAATCTGCCCCAGAGCAGGCGTTCTCGTGGAGGTCTATCCCGACGAGAAGGGCATTCATCAAGGCCAGGGTGGGAACGAGGGGAGGGAAAGGCAGAAAATAAGCATGTCTACACCAGAGGTAGAGGCACTGTGTGAGGAGAACATCTTTTAAACCTTGGAACCGGCGCTCCGCACAGTCATGGGGCCAATGAGCACCAAATTAGCAGCCACAGTGTTGTGACTCTTCCAGAACCCAAGTTGTTCAGTTGTGCTGGGTCTGCAAGGGTTGTAACTACTGAGGTTGCATTGATGAACTCTTTTCTCGACCTCTCAAATTACAGTCTTGATGTAATGATGGCAATGATGATGGCAATGATGATGGCAAAGTGGGCAAGGGGTAAGATGGACCTCTATCATTTCAGATGGGTGAAGAAAGATCATTCCTATTGGACTTGCTTCTAGACTTCTTTGTTCTGAGGACAAATATAATTTTCCATGACTTCCATCTCATGTGAAAGCTTACAAGGTCTCACTTAGCTTCTTATTCTATTTTGACTGTATACTTTGTCCTGTTTTTCCCACTAACCTCCAAATTTTCTGCTCTCTGATCTAGCAGTGCCGACCATGGCCATATAGATATTAGCCTCTAGACTGTAGAGCACTAGAGTCTCTAGGAACATGTTGCCTTGTTTAAAGTTCCCATCTTTGATGGTTCCCTAGAATTGTCCATTTCCCCTCCATTGAATATAAAGGAAGGTGAGAGTGAGTTGTGAGGACAGAGCTGTCGACCTAGTTGGCACCTTGTGTTGGGTAAGGAAGTCCTATTTCTCACGTCTTGTGTTTTAAAAAGCTCTGCTTTAAGACTTACTTGTTTCAATATGAGTGCCTTCTTCCTGCTATTAACCAGACATCATGTGCCACGAAACAACACAAACAGATTTTAATATATAGCCAGGCTGACTTAGTGTTGTAATACATTGGCTCATAAATATTTTAGATTAATAATTTGTTTATTTGCGACTTTGCAATAGACGGGGCAAATGCTTCTAAGACTGTTAAGCAATGCTCACTGCAACTAAATTTGGTGTTTAAAATCTGCTTGTGCAACAGGCATCACAAAAATGTGTAGGGAATGAAGACTATTTAAAAGGTTTGAAGCACAAGCAGAATAAATTGCAGCTGGCCTATTTGTCCAGCACATTAATTGCTGCTACTACTGCCTTATTTCTCTGGCACTGCCTACACTGAAGTTTTGCCTACGCATCCTAACTGGGTGTGTGTTCATGTTTAATTTGGATTCCATCAATGTAATCTTAAGTTCATATGAGTAAACCACATCCTGAATGATACGAATCTTCTCCTGCCCCTGTTCATTGCTGTGATGCCTGTGGCACTTTAGGACTCGCCTAAATTCTCTGGGGTGCTATAACTGCAACTGAGAGCTCTTGTCAAACCAGAGTGGCAGTCACTGGAAGCATCCTCCATTCTGTAAAGTTAAATCATTTTTTTGGAATGAGACCCTTCCTGTGAGAACCCATGGGGTGTCGTGTCACGACATGCAGAGGACAAGAATTTGTGGATGATTGTTGCACTCTGGTACCACACAGAGGCAAGGGGAAAAACTCAAGCTATCCTGGAAAGGACCTTTGCTTTGTAGAAATGACAGCTGTTTTTGGAGGAGTCCCCAGCAGTGCTGGTACCTGGTGGCTTTGCTGAGGATGGAGATGCTGAGAATGGAGATGAAAAACCAGAAGCACTTTGAGGTGCAAGTCAAACTGATAGTGATGAGACTGTCAGGCCCAGTGAGGAAGGTCAAGGAAGCCTGCTACAGTGCATGACCTCAAACTTGATCTCGCCTTCCCACCTCAGTATCCCTATCTCAAGGCTGCAGTCAAACAGCACAAGAGAAGGAGCATAAGAGCTGCCTTTTGCAGAATTTTGTTTTATGCAACATCTCCTGGCAACCTTTGGCAGAAAAGAAGGCATTGCCAGAGCCAAGGCATACCTACCAAATGAAGGAGTAAGGCCAAAAAAATGAACAGTCTGACCCCAACCCTGAACTGTGCTTCCAAAGACCCACACGTGGGACGTGAGCTGGCAAGTTTGGGCTGCTGTGTGTTTGTAGTTGAGGCGAGGTAAGAAGGGAGGCATCCCTGGGACGAGGCAGGCTGGGGAGATGCTGGTGAGGCCAAAGCTCAGGCTTTGTGCACGGCTCAGTGTTAACTCAATGCAGCATCTCAGTCTGCCCCATTTAATTTTGCAGGGGGAAACTTCCCAGACCTTTGAGTCAAGTGAGAGCTATCCTCATCTTGAATCTTATTTTCGCACAGTTGCTGTGGTTTGAGACACTTCTCTCTTAATGATTGCTCAATAAGGCTTGATTTTTATTTATTTTTTATGTGTGAGAGGCGGGGAAAAAAGTGACAATTTATTCTCACAGGAGACACAAATGGCCCCATTCAAGTTGTATAGTGTGTTAATATTAAATTTAAAATTCATGTACCCATTTGTTTATGAAGTGAAGCAAATGTAAGTTAGAGCCCTGTCAGATGCTCTTTTGCGTCTCTCTTCACATCCAGCTTCTGTCTCGCTCCTGCAATGCAAAGCCTTGTTCCCAGCTTGCTCTCCCTGTCCTCCTCCTTTCCCTGCACCTCCATGTGGGGAATATTTTCCTCTCCTGCAGATTGTTTAAAATACAATGTGCTCCCATACCAAGGGAATACCGGACTCCCCGTGATCCCGGGGATCTCCTACCAGGCACGGTCATCTGCCTGCTGCTGCATGGGGTGCAGACGGGCAGCTCGTGCGTGCCTGGTGCTGCTGCAAGCGCTCCCAGTTACATTTCTTAAGATAGACACGGCTGCATTCCCAAATGGGCAATTTTTATCCACTTTGTGTTATACTCCACCAGGAGTGAAGCTGCAGTAGAAATTCCCACGGGAATTAGTGCAGTGCCAGACTGGGAGAGTCTTAAAGCATTTTGCTCTCTTTTCTAGAGCAGCACTGGGAGAGGATGCTATGTTAACCTTAAACTGGAATTTCCTGTAACTTGTCAGGTTTTCACAATTTCTTGACTATTAAAACGAGATTTTTCCGCTTTTGCTGGATGCTGTGAATCAGAAAGTGGTCGGAACAGTTATCTTGCCCCAGCGTAATTTGATTCTTCCTCTTCTCCCCTGCTCCCCCCTTTTAGTATTTGATGAGAAACCTTTGTATTTTCATGCTTTAATACAATCTGGCACATAATTACAAATGACTCATAGATAATCTTGGTCATGGAGCTCTCTGAAATTAGATGATAATTTAGCCTGGAATTTCTGTAGAAATAACGAAGGAAAAGACAATTATAATTATTCTAATCAAGATATCTTTTTCTTTGCCTGGGGTATTGCTCTGTGAACTGCCAGAGGCCTGAAAGTATTTAGACCGTTTCTGCCGCTCACTGTTTCCCAGACAAACACTGCTGATCACAGTGTATTTGCATCATTGTAAAATTTCAGTAAGTGTCACTGACAGAGAAAAAAGATGAAACGTGGGAGCGGAGCTGCAGAGCTGTTTGCTGGTGGGCTACAAGAGCAGAGCAGCAACAAAAAGAAGTGATCCTGGAAGCCTTGTTCAAACATACATGGCTTCCCATGGGGATGGGCAGCAGTGAGGGACCAAACCCCGTACCACTGCAAAGGGGTATTTAGTGTCATTTACCCCCAAGCAGTGCACTGCAGAGTGCACTGCAGCTCTCAAAGGAAGAAGCCTGGGTGTCCTGATCCCAGCCATTGAATCTCGTGTATCTTCAGCTCCTCTGCTTTGCTGGTCCCTAAGCAAGTAGGCTCTTGTGGTCAAGCTGGGCTCTGTGGAAAGCGGTTGTGCATCTCTTGCCCCATGCATGTGCCTGGACATCCCTGGATTGTGCTTCTTATGGTAAAGGAGGGCTAGGGTCATCCATCTCCCCTTGCCTCTTGATAGAAACTCTCCTGAGTGAGAACCGGCAGGCATCTACATCCAGATCTCAAATGGGTCTTGCATTCGGTCCTTGTCACCCCGATAATAAAGGAAATGAGAACAGACTGTCTTTGGAGAGACTTGCAAGACTGTGGCTTGTCTCCTCTAGGAGGGGATCCGAATTCAGTCTAAAAATACTTCAAAGGGGCAAGCACTGGGGAAGGGAAAAAGCAAAGAGAACAAGGTTGCATAAGAACAAATATGAATAAATTAACTATGAAGTACTCTAGACTGAAACATAGAAGTTTGTCGGTATTCTGCAAAGCCTCTCCCAGTTTTAGGTTCTATTTATCCAGGAGACGGAGATAGAAGCTGCCCCATTCATACCAGAGAATTAATCTGAAATGTAATGACCAGCCGGTTCCATGCCAGCATCATTAGCAGTCCTGTTGATGATTGTTTCTGGCAGCAGCATAAAATTAATGTGCTCATGAATGTTCCCAAGCTCTCCCTTGTGCCCCTGTAAAGGCCAGCACCCTCTTCTCAGTGCCACTTCCATGACTGTCTGAGACTGACTCCTGACGGGCTTCTCAGACAGGGTCAGGCACTGGGGGTGCAAAAATCCTGGGCTAGTTGGAAATCCAAACACGTGAAGCCAATAGAAAAGTCAATTAAACTGGATAGAAAAATGTTATAGGAAGACTGGTCTGGTGATGGGAGGGATAGACTTGTGCTGATTTACGTGATTGGTCTTGGCATTTAGTTGAATAAAATCTAGCTCTCCATTTGCGTGGTGGCTGCAGTATTCCCAGCCAGCTGCCTGAGGGCACAGCAGCACGCAGGCTCCACGGGAGCTGGGCACAACCATCTGGGAGGACCCAGGTCCCTTCCTCTTCTCGCTGTTCTTCCGACCTTTGAGGAGGGTTTTGCCCTCTGCCCTTTCGTGAGTGCATGCGGCTCCCTTTTGGCTGGAGGCACCGTGCACGATAGGACGTTAGACGCAAGAAGCAGCATGTGGAGGCTGCTGTACCCAATCGCTGTCCGGCCAGCGCTGGGCAAAGCGAACCTGAGCGTGCAACCTCTCCTCTGTGAGCTCCGCTGTGTCCGGGCTATGGGAGAGGTCAAAGAA
Organism: Crypturellus tataupa; assembly: GCA_034781795.1. NCBI lineage: Eukaryota > Metazoa > Chordata > Aves > Tinamiformes > Tinamidae > Crypturellus > Crypturellus tataupa. The sequence continues at coordinate 6,390,798 of JAWLRI010000086.1, forward strand.
AGAAAACACTATTTTCCCTTCTGGCGACTTAAATTCTGGCTAAGACAACAAGGTGTCAGGGTCAGGCTGACAGCAGAGGAGCCAGCTATTGACCCTGCTTGCCCTGCACCCTGCTCTGGGTGGGCTGGCCAACACGTGGGCTGCAGCTGGTGTCCCCAGGGCCAGAGCCTGCTGTCAGCACAATGGTGCCAGTCCTCAGGATGGGGACAGGAGGGTTTCCCCCTTCACAGCCACCTTCCCGTTGCTAACACGGGAGTTGTGGATTGACTCCCGGCCTGCCGGAGGGGCGAGGGCTTGTGAGGTGACCTGCGAAGGAAAGGACCACGTGCTCCCTCCCTGTGAGCAGCGGGTGCCAAGTGCTGCTCTCTCTGGTGAAACTATGTGTTAACAGCTGAAATCTCACTTTTTTTGCTTTTTTTTTTTTTTTTTTTTTTTTCTTTCTTACTGCTCTTTTATAGCTCCTGTTTTTTCCCCTGCCAGGTGTTGTGTTGCGGGGTCAAAGCAACCACCTCTCACCTTGAACATACCTTACCCACCGACTGAGGAGGCTGGTGAACGTCTCCTTAAAAAGGGTCTGATCAGTTTGGCGTGTGCTTGCACACATATAAATGTGTGTATATGTGTGCACCTATGTGTCCATACAGGCACACACACATATATATTTACACGTATTCTCTCTCCTGGAGCAAGGGCTGTCCCTTGGCTCGGTGTCTCGCTTGCTTCCCACGCACAGCAGCATTCTCAGCACGCTGCGTGTTGGGACGCGGTGACGGTGGAGCTGGCAAATGAAAGCAGAGGTGGATAGAGGACAGGAGTGCTAAGGGGCTGCGAAAGCCGCCCCAGGACCAGGCAAGGTGATAACGTGCAGCTAATGCTGCGCGCTGGGCGGCCATCCCCCTTCGCAGCCATGTCCTCGGCTGCAGCCAGGCCCTGCCAGCAGCTCTGTCCTGACTGTGGCCACAAGAAAGGTTCAACGGGGTTTGCAGCAAGTGGAAGGAAAATGGGCGGGTGTCCCAGTCCCTGCAGAAAGCCTCCTGCCTAAGGGCGCTCGGGGTGGAAGGGCCATGCAGCTGCTCAGAGCAATGGTGTCTCGTGGTCCCTGAGAGGGCAGTGAGGCCCGGTGTCTCCCTGGACCTGCCTGGGCTGGTTCGACCCCAAAAAACAAAACGGTGAGGGGGGCAGTGGTGAACCTTGGGCACTGCGGGGCCTGGCAACGCTCTCATGGGCCTGGGGCAACATGGAGCTGGCCAGGGCCCGGCTCCCTGGGGCCTGGGCTGCCCACACGGACGTGGCCCAGGCTCGGGCTGGGCCATGGTCTCACAGAGAGAGATGTCCGTCCAGAAACATCAATGGGGGAGCAGGACTGCGTGGGCAGCCCCGGGGAGCACTCCTGGGTGCCGCTGCTGCTGGGTTCCCTCCTGGCTTCACCGTTCTGTGACTTCTCTGTGAATTCTTTGCGTCTTTCTGAATCCGTGTTTTCTACTCAATAAGTGCTGAACAAAACAGGCTCCTGTGTTGAAAAGAACAATTCTCCTTCATCTGTTCACCATGTAATCGCCTGTCCCTGCTCTCCTAATGCTTTTTGTTCCTGTCTGGGAAGAGTTTGCATCACTTCTTTGCTCCAACAGCAATTTTGGGGTGTAAGATAAAAAAGCATCGTTCTATACTGATGTGCTTGGGGTGTGTGAGGTTGTGGCTTTAACGTGTCCCTGGCTCCTGCTTGTGCTGTGGTCTCTGTAGGGATAGTTCCTGCCTGCTGATTTCTGAAGGAGAAAATTAATAGGCATAAAGCCAGCAGCTTGGGAAAGGTGGGACTTCCTGAAAGAAAGGGACTTCTGCAGTGCTGTGAAAGGAAAATTATTTCTATACAATTTAACATGAATAAGCGACTCTTGAAGATTAAAAAAAGAAACCCAAGGAACAAAAAGGAGGATGTGCTTGTCGCTAGCGCCACGGCAGCGCTGCTGCTCAGGAGTGGACACTGGAGACTCATGTTTTCTCCACCGATGCAGAACCAAGAGCCGGGCTGGGAGCAGCTCGGAGCTGTGCCAGCAGACAGCGTGTGCCTGGGTCAAGGCGAGCCCAGCAGCACAGCTATGGCTGAGCTGGGCACAAGACCCAGGTCTGCGTGGACCCTGTATCTCTACTGTGTGATCTATGAGACCGTCCTAAACACTGACCACTGCAGAGCTGTGGAAAGGCCATGGTCACTTGGTCCTTCTGCACCTGACAGCTGAGTCCTCTTGTCCTCTTGCCTGTGTGGGGAACCCTTCAGCAGAAACGCCACAGCTACCCTAGGAGACCTCATCATGGTGTTCACTGCTCCTTCGGTCAAGTGGCAGCTCAGAAAATCAGTATTGTAGCACCACTGTGGGGATAAGGATCTGCCTGTCTTTCAGCATGGCTCAGCATGGGTTCATGGGAAAACTTTGGAAGTTTGTTGGCAGCAGAGAAATTTTTAATGTTGTGGGCACAGTTATGTAACGTTCAGCAGACAAAGGCACCCAGGTGCCAGCTGTCCATCCTGCACGGCTCTTCTACGTTACCCTCTTATTCCTGTAATTAATTAGCTTTTCCCATGAAAGATCTATCAGAATGTCTTAAGCTAGGAATAGGAAAGTAATTACTCCTAGATATGTATCTAAATTGCTGAACCAGTACTAACCAAACAACAAATGTGATTTTGACAAATGTTCCTACCGCATTCAGAAGATTGCGGGGTTCACCATTTGAGGAATAGGACTTGGTCAGTAGTTACACAACTGGAGAACTAATGTCTGAACTTTTGATTTCATGCTTAGTTTGAGGTAAAGTCACCTGCATTTTACTAACCCTTGTACCTATCTGCTATGACACGCATCAAGGGCCTTTCTCTCATGCAGTGCTCAAAGCCCCCGTGTTACAGCTTCATCCAGAAGATGCAGAAAGGGCTGAGGCTCCATTGTCACCTCACATATAGTCCTTGCACCAGCCGTGGAGGGACATGTTTCGGAAGGAAGAGTGGATGGCTGAGCAGATACGGTAAGTCCAGAGACGGAGAAAGATTTACTTCCGAATTTGATGTATGATAAGCAGGGAAAGGGCGGGACTTCCCAAAGCAACTCAGGGAATTAGGTGCCTGGTTCCCATTGATTTCCCTCTGACAGAGATTAATGTAGTGTTTTCCACTTTGCGATGTGGCCAGATGCGTTGGCAGGGGAGGATAATATATCAATCAGTGGATAATATGGCTGCTTGCTAACTTCGATGAATGGTAGAGAGATATTTCACATTAGATCCTGAATTAAGCTTTTGGCTGTTTATCATGTTCTTTTTATTTATTTATTTAGTGGCTATTGTAGGACATGTTTGCAAGGATTCATGGGATACTGCACCAAGAGTGGCTAGGACTGAAGTGTGGAGTGTGTTTCGTGTCAGTAGAGGCAGCAGCAGCCTTTAGAAAGGCAAAAACTCTGGTTTATTTTCATTTCCCTCAAATTCACAGGCAAATGCAGGAGGAATAATTTGACTAAATGATATTTTCCAACCACCTTAGGCATTTTGCTGAGGCTGCATTTGCATGACAGAGCTTTTTATTTTCCACCTTCTGATACTCAGCAGGAGAGGGACATTATTGTCACTAGAATATTCCCGATTCAGTGAAATTTGAGTGGGCTAATTAAATAGTGTAAGAAGCTTGCCAAAGCCCAACAGTTTTGTGTGAAAGGAAACGGCACGGAGTCCCCTCTCTTCATATAAATAGGAGGAGAGGAAATATGGGAGTCTAATGAACTCTATAAGTTCTTGTGGCTTATTCTGAGCAGAGCAACCTTTAGCACTATTTGCATTATTAATATCCCAGATGGGCAAACTGGCTGACATTTGACACCAGATAAAAATCACACAAGTTCTTCCTGCTGTCTTCTTTGGATTCCTTCTTGGTCTTGGGGAGTGAATACCATTCCTTGGAAATGTGCTGGAAATGATGTGCACTTTCTGTATTAATTTCATATTCTGTTTATTTTAGGACTGAAAGCTCCTGCTTGGAAATCAATATGAGGCTGCCATTTGTGACAGTTGACTTTGGATCAGGAATATGTTACGCTAGGTCAAAGGAAAGAGAGAGGGCTCTGAACTTCCAGAAAGTGGAAAATGAGGAGTGCTCTTTGCTGTTCATTCTTCAATGATAGCCCTTTCTGCAGTGGCTAAGTGCAGCCAGGTCTCAGTTCCCCTCTGAGATCCACACTCTCTGCTTTTAGGGAAATCTGAAGTGTTTGCATGCTCCTCAGTGTCTCCGGGATCTCTTGCTTCTGCTGAACAACTATTGGATTCATGGTCTAACCAGGGCCGTGTGTTGATTAGTGGCACTGCTGGGTCTTGGCAGAAGACATTGGTGAGATTTTGTGGCAGTGACAGATCACCATCCCCCACTCTGACGAGGATTATTTTTGTCTCTGAATACTGAAGCCCTAAAATAATCCTGGTTAAAAATACCCTTCTTAAATGTGTGTCTCTTTTACCCCGGATTAGATACCAGCCAAACCCTGAAACATTTCAGCAGTCTGGTTTATAGCCTCACTCCTTACAGGCTCTTTGGATGTTACTGAGAGGGGTATTTGAATATTACTGTAGCAAGGGGTGGGAGGGGGTATCTGTGAGTTCAACTGCCAAGGAGGAAACTTATAAACTGGATTTACCACCAAAACTTGGGGCTTAAGAAGCTTCACCCCCTCAGCCACAATTTTACCACACAAGGTGCCCCTGGACTGCTGTGGGGCCCCTAAGAATAGTGTTATGTATAGGGGAGAACTGTAAAAGAAACCTCAAGAAAAATCTTGCAAATAGCCAAGGCAGATCCCAGACTTCCCAGAGAGGAGCTGTGGTAAGATGCCCCTCTCCTGCCATGTCTGGTGCTCCCACAGAGGGTTGATGTCCTCTGATCTGAGGAGCTTTGGACTGTCAGGAGCCTGAAAAGTCAGATTTGTGCTAAAGGAGGATAGTCTTACATATTTTTTCCTGTATGACAGCTGAGACATGGTGAGAAGAAATGCTCAAATTGTTTTGTGCCCGGATTGCTGTTCTAAGTGAATGCCTAAGGCTGAATGTTTCTGAATGATTTCACTGTCCAGTCAGGACTGTTGATTCTGCTCCATCAGGTGCTGGCAGCTTGCTGTATGTGTTAAGAATTGCTGGGGCTTTTAAAATGCCTTAAATATATACCCTGCCTTTGCCAGTGCTCCGAGAAACTCGGTTAGGTCCCCAAAAGGTCAGAGAGACCTTGGAAATGTCCCAAAAGATTTGTTGGAATAAAAGCTCCTCTTCTTGGGTCTCTGCCCTGTGGAAGCAAGCACTGCATCCACCTGCCAGCCCCTCTGAGATCTGCAGGCAGCAAAGTGCAGAAGCATGTGCTTCCCTTAACAAGTGAGCAATATCATTAAAGCTGATAAGGCCAATCATGTGCTTCGCGTTAGGTTTGTTTTATGCTCTGTGTTCAGTTAGGGCTTGACGTTTTATCAGCTTCCTTCAAAGCTTCTGCAAACCCTTCTCTGCTCCGGTGCCCACTCCAAGTCCCCATCCGCCGTGCGGTTTTCCCATCTCGATGACTGCAGCTGGCTCCCAACCTCACTCCCTCGCTTTGGCATCATCGTGTCCCTGCTGCCCTCCTCGCCTTGCCGCAGAGGCAGTGCATGCAGCACAGAGGAAGAACATTAGCGCTGTTGTTTCCAAGCTCAAGTCAGTGGCCCCATAATTCAGCAGCCAGAGAATGGATGATGCTGCAATTACAATCAGGCAGGAGGCGATGAACTGAGGAAAAACGTTATTAAAACTGCAGCAGCTCCGGGTTGAGCTGCGCGCAGGAGTTTGCTGCAGGCAGGCTTCCCGTCTGACACAGGCAAAGGCTCTTTGGTTTCTGTGCAAGTGTACAGCACGTGAGACAGAGTTGTCATCATCATCGGCATCCCCTTCCTGACCCCCAGCAGGGAATTCAGGAGTCTTTTTTTCTCTTCTGAGGCTGCTCTTGGAGTGGGTTGAAACCACCTTGCTTTTTTCTTCCATCCAGCAGGCCAGTCGGCCTGGGTAATGGCTCAAAAATCTATTGAGATGCAGCTCTGTCTCTTTTTCTTCTGAGGAGGAAGGGAGCAGCATGTGTCCCACACGCTGCCTCGGTAGGGTTACATTTGTCACATTCTTGCGTTGCCGCCTTTCTTCCATGGCTGGAGCTCCTGCTGCCCAAGCTGTGATCTGCAGACTGAAGAGCTGCAGTCCTGGGGGATGCAGACAGTACGGGATGGGGGAAGGCTCTGGTGCTGGGCTGGATGAGACACTAAGTCCCCTGGATGCGACTTCCTGGGGATAACTCTGAACCTTGGGCCCCACCAAACTGTGCCAAGGCACATGCAGTATGGGAGACCACCTCAGCTCTGGGCTGAGCACCTGCGGTCACAGGCAGTAGGTGTCATAGTGAAGTGGAGTCGTGGTGTGTTCACCAGGCCATGGGCTACAGGCATCTTGCATCTTGCAACACACTGAGACTGTCAGAGAGACCAAATGCAGCAGGAAGGGTTCAGGGGAGTCTGAGAGGATCTGCAGTGCCTCAGGCCTTGCAATAGGGATTTTGCTCATAACCCTCCTCCCCAGAAAGCTTCTTGTTTTTTCCATGCTACAGAGAAGGCAAGAGAGTCCTTGCAGTCCTTATCAGTTTGATAACTTGAGCCTAGTGACAGTATTAATGACAACACACTTGGAGGCTGAAGGAGAACTTTGTGTCCTAAAGCTCACTTCAGTGCTTGGCCAGTTCACTTCTTGCTACTTCACGTGCTTTTCTGCTTTCTATTTTTACCTGGTGCACTCAGGTTTGCTGAGCAAGAGTGCCCTCAGTCACTCCTAATCAGACGCCCCATGCCTGAATAAATACGAGTATAACATATGCCCCAAATAGCAGAAGAACCAAAAAACTCCTTCAGTGACTAATCACCGAGAAAGGGACCACCAGAGTAATTTCTGCTAAGCTTAGGCTAAATATCCCAGGACAGATGCTATTTATGTTGCACAGCAGTGCAGAGGCAGTACTGCAAGAAAGCAGATAGACAGAAATGAAGGTCAGTGCAGGCCTTTAAAGACTACATTGCTTAAATGGCTTTTTCTGCCTCAGCTGTCTTGCTCTGAGATTAGCCCAGCTCCAAAAGAGGAATATTTTTTCCCTGCTACAGTAAATCACATGCACATTTCCATGCTAGTTCTGAGACTGGGAGATAGGGAGTGATCCTACACATTTGCAAACAATTGCTTCAGCTGATTGCCTGGCTGGGAGATCCCTTCTAAAATAGTTAGCAATTACAACATATTCCCAAATTGCATCAAACCTTTGATCTGCTTTGTGCTTAAAAGACCCACAACTCATTTTCTAAATTGCTGTCAAGTCTTTTAATTTTTTTTAGGTACATAAAGCTGACATGTGAATACGCCCTTGTCTATAGGATAACCTTGGCTTCTCCAAAGTTATGAGAAGCTTTGAAAAGTTTGAATGACTGAGTTACTAAAATAACTTTCAATGTAATTAACATACATTGCCTTTCCAGGTACTAGGGAAATTGGATAATTGAAGTGCAGGTGATGGAGGTTGCATGGCTCTTTGTAAAAGCATTGAGGGTCCTTTGTACCTCTTTGAAACAACCTCATTAAAATCAATAGAGCAGCATAATAAAATCTTGCATAGTTTATGTTTTGGGAATAGCTACTACTCTTGTCATCTTTCTTTTTTTCTGTTAGACTGGCTGTAAAATTGGTCTGCTGCTCCTGAATGAGGGTTAGATCTTGGAAGATGCTGCATTCAGCAAGCGCTGTAAATGCTGCAATTATTGTCGGAAGTATTTGTGCCTTCTGACTCTCTGCAGAGGCACAAGGCCAGCCTCTGCATTTTCAAAGCAAGTGTAAATCTAGATTTAGCACCCTGTGGGTTACAGCTTTAATCCCGTGTAACGGAGAGCAGCATGTGGCCCATACTTCAGAGCTATCGGTGGTTATAGAGTAATAAAGCAGCGGCTCAGATCTGAATGCCTCAGAAACCATCTTTTCCTAACTGTGACCCCACCCCGACAACTGCATGTTGCAGGAATGCTTGTGCCATGGATTAAATTTGCATTTACCAGCATAAAAGTTAACTCGGCCCTGCTATAGCATTTCTAATTTGAGGGACTTGTCTATCAAGCCATGTGCATATAAAGGCCTCCCTCTACCTAAATTACTATGTCCTTGACCCATCGCTATTTGGTTGGACTGCAAGAGGATAAGATTGCTTCTCTTCTCCAATGTTGCTTTGAAGACCTGCTTGTGAGCTGCCTCCAGCTCAGGGAGGCACCCGGCAGCTCTTCATGCCAGGCCCTCGGCAACCTCAGGAAAATGCCTCTGCGCCAGCTGCATTTATTTCATGTTTTGAAGTTTTTCCTTGGAAACCTAATAGCTGAGGTTTTGTGAGACATGTGAGGCACCTGCCTGAGCCCAGCTCCATGGCTGGATGGGGCTGGAAAGACCGGGGGCACTGGCTCTTCCTGCACAGAGATATCAGAGGAGCCAAAGAGCTTTTTGGCCTCACGTGTCCATCTGAATATAACAGAACTGTAAAAACACTGGCTTGTTCTTTTTGTTCATTGACCAGGCTGAAAAAGCTGAAAAGAAAGTTCAAGAAAGATCAATACAGTCTAGATTTAAAAAAATATTTCTGCAAGGTAAAACAATAAACAAAATGGTTTTACTGAGAACATATCTAAGTGCTATCTAAGTGGTAGGATATTCGTTTAGTTCTTTTTTATTTTTTTTAATGAAATTTTGGAACAAAAACATAAATTTGGCTTTGAAAAGCAGGCCTGAACATCAATTAATTCAACTCCTGCATTTTTTTTTAATTTGGAACAAGACCAAAAAATAAAATCCAAACTAATAAAATCTGATCATCCTCAAAACTTCTTTTTTTTTTTTGTTAAATTCCTTTTTCTCTTAAATGCTTCTGTCTAATTTTCCTACAAGGAGCACCCAGTCAGAGTCCCTTGGGCCCTGCCCCTGACACCAGACCCCATGTGAAAGTCCTGGGTGAACTGGTATTTTGTATTTTTGAGCTTTTGATTTTGGCAATGACAAAAGCAGGTTCTTAGGAAGGTGTCTCCAGAGACAGCTTTGGGCAGCCTCCTAGGGATCTGGAGCTTTCTGGGCAACAGAAGGAATAGAAATACTGTATCTAGAAATGTAGAACCAATAATTAAGTAAAATGGCAAAAATTAGCTTTATCTCATCTAAATCTTCTTTGGAGTAAGATCTCCTTCCTATATGTGGGTGAAAGGATCTATTTCATCTTTGCTTAGAACCAAAAAGGTTAAAATGCTATAAATATATTAAAAAACAAGTTACAAGAACAACAAGTGTACTCTCAGCTGCAAGAGTCATGTTGCATTGAATTGGCAATTCCTTTGCAGCTTAAGTAAAAAGGTGTTGAACATTATTATATTGTACTGTACACATTAGTTGAATATTATCCAAAAACTTACAATGTTCCCCGTTTTCTGTTGAATAGAGGTATACACACATTTAAATAGGCACGTTAGGAGTTGGCATCATGACTGGGGTTTATTGCACTGATATTTTATTTATTTATTGCATGGTTATTTTTACTGCTGACAAATATTTTCTGTGTAGTTTGAAATTCAAAAGAAATTGTCATGAAGAGTCATTAATGTTTAAAGTCACAGGATATTACTTAGTATGGTGCTAGTTCTATTATACATTATGCATTAAATACTTTTTAGTGGTGCAGTTATTAAATACAAATTGAGGAAAACCAATCCCTCAGTGGGAATAGACCTGCCAAATAACTATTTTCTTTTTACTTTCAATCTGACATACAAATGAAGCTCTTTTGGATTTCAAAGCTGGTGCTGTTTTCCCCCCTGCTCTGTTTTCAGTGTGAATTTCTAGGGCTATGGGGACTTGTTAAGGAAAGATCAAACATTTTATATATATATATATAAATGCATGAAACAGATATATTTACCCCCCAGGGGCACTAAGAATTAATTAGTCACTGATTAGAAAGCAGTGGAAAATGAAAACCACAATATAAGCACTTGATACTGTTTTTCCTTTGCATCTGCAGCTGAATATGAAGCCAGTTAGAGATTTTGCCTTGAGAAAAATGTGCAGATTTAGAGAAATGATCTCAGGCACAGTGCCCTGCCGGCTCCGGCTTGCACAAGGGCTGCCTTCGTGGGCCTGTTTGGCAAAGATTTTACGATTAAATATTTTCAGGTAGATTTGTGAAACTGCTGTGTGCCTTGGTAGGAACACTTTTAATGAAGTCAGCCCATGCCTTGAGCCTGTGTTGTTGAGTGTCCCCAGATGAGCTTCATGGGGCACATGTGTCTCCGCTTTAGATATTGCCCAGTTTGGACGAACTGAGGAACGACCACACTGGGCCAGCCCCAGGGCTCCCTAACCGGCCATTGCGCTTCTCATTGCAGCCACGCAGATGCTGCTAAACCAGAGCAAATGTGGGATAACGGTTCCCCCGGGTGATTTCCCAGCCTCTACCAATTTTCAGCCCAAGGGCTTTCCGAGCCAGCTGTGGTGTCCATCCTCAGGGAATTTCTTCATTATGAGCACCTCAGTGTGCCAGGAGCCTGGTAAGCTGTCAGTGTCCGTAGTGCCTGTTGCAAGGAGCTTCACAGCTTTCACAAGGCTGACACGTCGTGCCAAAACCCTCCTTTTTTCTTGTTCTTAACCTGCCAGCCCTTAGTTCCATGTGATGGGAGGTAAGGAGTGACTGTTCCCTGTTCCATATTACTCCTCAGTGTATAGGTCTTTATCTTGTTTCCCCTCAGTTATTTCTCTTCCAACTCAAAAAGCAAGTCAAAGCTTAATAGTAATTTATTGGATGGGTTAGTTTTCCTGAGCTCTCCTCTAAGGAAAAGACCCATCGAATCACCGGCTGAGCATGGAAACTATGGTAAAAAAAGAATTTACAAACAATGTTTCTATCTAGACCACCTTTGGGAAGAGGCATGTTCTCATGCTGGAAGGGGAAGAGGAGGGAAACAGGAGATGGGGTTAGAAAGGAGTTTTTTGCAGTTAGCTCAATGTGTTGAATTGCTGTTCCTGTGTGAATTTTTGTTTCTGAATGCGGCTGCAGGTATTAGTATATTGGGATTGTAATTAGGAGGCAGGACTACCAGGGCCTTTGTGTAAGTGTCTTTTGTTATTTAAATCTTACACAACTATTCAAAGCGAGATCCCTGGCTGGCTCTGCTGGCTGTCCACATCACGTCTAACCCCAGTCAAACTCAACTGGCATTTAAATAATGGAGGGGGAGCCAAGTCCCCTGGCTGTCACTGCTCGGGGCTCAAATGGGAGGACAGAAAAAGCCTCTCTCCCACCTCCAGGATGGGGTTCAGCAAATGTGGCTGGACTGTGTGTGGGGTAGAGAGCTGCATGTGCTTATGGCTCTCCAGCACCAGGAGGATCTGCAGAGGGTCCCTGGCAGCTCTGTGCTCCTGGGGAGCATTTCTCAGCCATGGCTCCCCATCTCCTCTGGAGGGCAAGTGTTGAGAACATGCAACCAAACCAAGCCAAACACTTAAAGAAAAAGAAAGATAAAACCAGACTGTGTTGATTTTGTGGGATAAGAAACATGTTTTTCAAGGCAGCCCTCGACCCTGTCATTCACAGCCTTCAAAGATTGTTCTCAGACCTGAGCCAAAAGTGGGGCTGACTTTGGGAAACACAGGGCTAGGGATTTCTTGTGGTCTCTTCCATCCTTGAAGACTTCGGCTGAGGTACAGGGCTGCTCCCTAGTGCCCCCTCCTCTCAGAGCAGCTGCACCGGGGCACAGGTTCAGGCCCTTCCTTACCAAGTAGCGCTGCCCTAGGGCGGGCACCAGCCCCTGCCTCACGCTGGTTCTTCTTGCCTAGCTGTAGAGAAAGGCACTTTTAAGTGGGCCATGTTCAAATGCGCTCGGAGCTTCACCAGCTTTCCTTGAAGTGATGTTTTCCTTCCCTTCTGGGCAAGGATGCATGTGGAAACACCAATCTGCATGTGCAGTGCGGGCTGAGGATCCCCGCAGGAGGGTGGATGGCTACAGGGACTTGAGATGCCGAGGCGCTTGCTCTCGTTTGGACAAGGCATGGTTAGTTTTAGACAGGATTCACTGGACACAACAGACACATCTTGTGGCACACAGGCAGCATCCCCCAGTATTGCTCTTTCTGCTTAAGCAGTATATGGATGGAGCAGCGACTAATTCTTTTTTCTCAAAAGCAGCCTAAGCCCTGATGCATGAATTCCTCATTAAACAAGCTGTGCTGTGAACAGCGGAATTACTGCCATCCACTTTCCTATAGATTTTGCCTTAGCTTCTTACCCGCTGTGCCTCCAGTCCTGTCAGCTCCCTGTTTGGAGGGCTAATAGTCGCACATGCTGTGATTTATTCAGAGCAGCACATGCTGTTTGGCTGGCCAGGGTACACGCGCTGCCTTGCCAGCTGACTGCTGCCTTTAACAATAGTTAAGGGTCTGGGTTTTAACAACTTTTTTTTTTTTTTTTTTTTTTTTTTATAGTAGCGGCATACCTCCTTTTACCAAAATCTTTTAGCAACTTGATGACTTTGCGTCGAATGAAAACGCCATGGGAGAAGACGGACACTTAAGCAGATAGGCAGGAGTAGAAATGAACAGAGAGTGATTGCTGAGAAAACTAGGATAAAAACATGCACAATAGGAAACAGGGCTAAAAAAAATGCCAGTTTTTGGAGCCCCCTCTGAGCAGAGGGTCACAGGGCCATTTAGACTATCTCCAACTGCATGAAAACAGGGAGAAAGTCCCTAAGTTTTTTGTCTGCCACCTAATCCCAGAGCGAAGGGGACAGGACAACAGCTAAATGGCTTCTTCCAGGAGGCAGGATGAAGCCTTGGGATGAAGCCCAGGAGAGCAAAGTGTTTTCTTTTGCTTCCAGTGAAAATGTGTTTGCGGCTGTTACTCCAGCATTGGTGGGAGCAGCAGCAGCTCCAGCCGCTTGCGCTGGCCCCTGCGGCGAGGCCGGCCGTGAATGCAGGGTGTGTTGGCCCCGTCTCTTCTCCCCGGGAAAAGGTCCTGGGAGAGGAGGGAGCCGCAGCCCAGCCTGGCGCCTGCCTGCTCTGCCCAGCCTCTTGTCACCAGGAATTGGCAGAGGTGGCAGCTTCAGTCGGGCACCATCTGCAAGAATCCATGAGAAAAGAGTAGCGTGATGATGTAGAAAAGAGACTGTTTGAATCTTTGGATGGGTAGGTAAAAGCATAAAACCGGCCATGTGTATTTGAGCAAACATTTATGGACTATCAAGAATTTTCATTAAAGGATTATTTTGAAATTTTCTTTTTGTCCTTGTGAAGCAGGGAAGAATGCAAAGCCAATGAGACCCTCCTGAGACCTGGTACGGAGTGGCTGACAGGGTAATTAATCCATGTTCTCTAAGAAACTCTCCTTCAAGTCTCACAACTTCAAAGAAAAAAACCTACAGAACCTCTGGCTGCAGGGTGTCTGTGTCTTGCTGTCTGACATTTGATGCAAAGGGAATTCATTCTCCCACATCCAAGCTGAAATTCCCCAGGTATTAATCAGCTATTTCAGATTTTCAGCTTGAAACAATTTGTGTGAAAGCCATTAGATGCTAGGAAGTGAGGTCTATGGGAGAGGAACTCGCTAGGTCTTTGCAAAGAGGAAGTCATTTTTTATTTGCATTCCTTGATGGGTGACATTTAAGATGTTTGCCCCTAAATTTTAAGCTGTAGAAGGAGCTAGACCACCCTGTGCTGAAGCACTGACAGAAACAAAATCTGGCTGTTGAGTATTTGTGTGTTGTCTTAAACCCGAGCTTCTTTGCCACAATATCTTCTTTAGTGGAAATTAAATAACATATAGTTGCCCCCGTCTACAAGACTCATTAATGTCTGTCAGTTCTGACCATTATATCCACTTAAAATACCACAGGGAGAGGTTATTGGGATTCTTCTGATATACTATTCCTCAAAAAGTCAATCAAAAACCAATCTAGTGCACTTAGAGCTTTTACTGCTTTGCTGAAGACAATCTCCCGGTATCAGCTAATCTGCACAGCCTACTCCGCTCGCACAATGATTTTTAAGGGCATGTGAGAAGAGATTACCTGCCTGTTTGTAAATGATAATAACGGCTCACTTTCAGTGGGGTGCAGGTGGACGATTAGAGGTGACAAATGCAATTACACCTGCTTCCCCAGCCTGCAGGGGGGAAAAAAGAAAAACCCCAGCACAATGTGCCTGCTGGGCCCACGAATAATGCTTAGAAGCATTGTTCTTGAGAAGATCCTGTCTTTAAGCTCAGGCTTCTGCTGTGCTAGATGCTGTTTGCACAGAAAAGGACAACATATTCTCCAAAGAGATTATGGCCCAAAGGAGCCTAGAGGTAGGACAAGCTCACCAGGAAGCCTGCATGTGCTTCCTGCAATGGATGGACAGAAGGTTGGATGGATGGATAGACAGATGACAAAGAGATATAGTGCTGTGCCATTACAATGCTAGAAATGTTAAGAAAATACAGTGTCCATAAAGAGAGTCGCTTGCAGTACAGAAGCAGACCATCATCTTTACCTTCTCAAGGGCTGGGTAATTGAGGCACGGAAGGCTTCAGTAATTAGGACAGATAATAGGAAGGAATAGTAGGAACAGAACAGATATCTCTGTGTCCGGTCATGCTGTAATGAAAAAGGTGTCTCTGTTACCTCAGTTTAAAAGTAAGTTTTGTTTCTACAGTTTTCAAGGCATGAAGTGTCTTTAGGGATGCTTGAATTGAAAGTCTCTGTCAGTTTGGCTTTCAGATGGCATAGAAAGCCCTCATATATCCACAGATCATCCATGACCCAGGACATTCATTGCTCTGCTGGCTCCTTTAGTCCATCCTCAAGGACTTGGGGGGAAACACAGCTCATGCTCTGGGGCCATTCACTTCTTGCCCTTTTGCAGAGACGATGCCTTCCTTTGGCGCCAAACCTGCCAAATCAAGTGCCAAGTTATGCATATTTCGTATAGCAATAGAGCATTGTAGTGTGCTCATTAAAAATTACTAGCAAGTCTCCCAAACTCCTTGGGACTCCCTGGGATTTGGGTGTGCTCCTTACTGTCTTAATGCATGCTAAACAGTTTCCCTGATCTCACTGGACGGCAAAAGACACTTCTTCCTCTCCTAAACCCTGTTATGTCCGTTGGACTAGATGACCTCTAGAGGTCCCTTCCAACCTTAGGCATTCTATGATTCTATGATTCTATGATTCTATGATT
>JAWLRI010000086.1:6414435-6555315 GCA_034781795.1 Crypturellus tataupa
CCCCCCTGCAAAAAAAAAAAAAAAAAAAAAAAAAACCAAACTCTTCTCCCAAGGTCATTAGGTGACATTGTGACACTGAAACCTGTTTCTTGCTCTCTGTGCTAGCTGGTCTATCAGACCTGTTCTTTTATTAGTTTGATGCTATTAGTTGGTTGGCACGTGTCTGCTGCAGACAGAATAGGGCAGGAGTTGGGGCTATGCTTTTGTTCTTGTTCTCCAATGCTTGGAGATGACCTGAAACGGAGTATTTCTGCTCTGTCCCTGCCAAGCAGGACCATCCCTGTGGGCTGCAGATGCTGTAGGGATGAGCTCTGTGTTGGGTTGTGATCCTGCTGGGTGGTACCACAGCCAGACTTTGGGGTAGAAGGGCAAATAAGCTGTTTCAGTCTGGCAAATTGACTGGCTCGAGACTTTCAAAGCAGAAAGAAAAAAAAAAAAACACTTTTCAAGGTTAAATGAGTATTTTCTCTGCCTAAAACCTTATTATTTGACTCCTATAAATAAGAACAAAGAGTTGGTGTCTCAGAACAGGAACAGGCACCTGCCTGTTTTCTTGCACTGGGCAGCTCTTGGTTATGAGATGTTGCTGGCCCTCCGGGAAGGTGCCTGAAACGCGGGCTGCTTTCCATCTCTCCTGCTGTTTGTGTGAAATGCTAAAGCCAGAGTGGAGGAAGAGCCAGAGTGACTCTCCTCTCAGTTTGGTGAGCCAAGCCTAGGAGGGAAATGCAGATCGCAGTCTGTGGAGATACCTGGTACAACTGTGCCACCCCAAGTATGCCCTATTGCCTGATGGTTGGGCTATTTTTGGAAGAGAAAGACCTCAAATTAAACAGGGAGGGGATCTGAAAGGAGATTAGGAGGTGCTGCAATAGAAGAGACATCAGCTGTTTCACTCTGTGGAAGGTGCCAAATGCCCTGAAAGTATTCATACATTTAAAAGTATTTGGTAAGTGCAACACAGGCTGTTTCAGGTTGGCTGAAACAGCATCTTTTAGCAACTTCATTGCATGCTTCACTGCCTCCTTCAGCCTGCTCCACCGCTGCACCAAGCAGAAACACAGCCCATCTGCAGATGAGCTCCAGTGCTGGAGGCTGAGGGTGTCTGAGTGTTAAAGACCTGCTCTTTTGGCAAACAGCAGCCATAGTTTTCTTGGTATGGAGAAGGAAAATCAAGCAGTGCTTCTTTAGCAGAAGTGCAGATAGAGGACATTTGTACCCCCTGTTTGGGTGTTGGGTGTCAGACAGGGAAAAGTCACATCAATCATCCAGGTTTGCTATTAACAGAAGTGCAGGGCTCTTCCCGCATGCGCTTGGATTGCTGGGGACCACAGGGTGCAGGAGCCTCCCCTCCTTTGGCTCCCCTGGGGTTTATTGATGGGAGCTGAGCACACAAGGATGTCTTGTCAGCAAGAACAATGGGAAGGACTAAAAAAGTCAAGTGTTGAGTGGTTCTATTTCTTTGAACTCAGGTAGAAGAAATTATCCCTGTGGTTACAGGTCGTTCTCATCTCCTGGCTGTCAGTGTATGACCTGTGCTACCTAGTGCTGGTGCTTTTTTCCCCCCTGCAAGCAATAAAACACTATTATTTGTGTAGAATTTGGATACTGGGCCTGGTAACTGCAGCCAATGGAGGGAACACCGCTCTTGGGATCAGAGATGGAGGTGGGAAGCAATTCCTGCCTCAGCCACAGCCTCGTCCAGGCTGGCTTTGGTAGAGCAGGTGAGTGGAAAACCAGCTGAGTGCCCTGGGATGGACACAGCTTTGGCCGGCCAGCCTGTGCATTGGGTTGTAGAAAGAAAATGAGCAAAAACCCATATAATTCTCCAGAGCCTTTGCCAGCGCAGTTATGTTAGGTGCAAATCACACCTCATCACACCCAACAGTTGCAGCCAGGCTGGAAAGAGTTTGTCATCTTGACCTGGCTTAGGGAGCAGGTTTTAGCAGCTTCTTCCTTGCTTTTTTATTTTTATTTTTATTTTTATTTTTTTAATTTATTGGAGTGAAGGATGTGGGGGGAAAATCAACAAGAGCAACAACAAAAACTATTTTCCTTCTGTGGGTGTTATCACAGGTTGGGAGAAAAGCAGCTGTTGGTGGTTCACAGCTCCGATTTCCTTGAGAAGTGTAAAGTCTCAGCTGGACACCATGATGATAGATTTTATAGATTTTTTTTTTTCGCCCCCCCTTCCCCATCTACCAGGCAGTTAAACCCAACAGTAAACCACAGTGCCTTTCTCTGTGTTTAACTTCTCCTTGAGATAATCCATTTGCCTCTGTTCTTTGAAAACTTACCGAATAAGCCACTTGTTTCACACTGGTGGGGAAATAACACTTTGGGGGCCCCTTTTGTGCCTGTCTTATGTATAACAGAAGCATGGAGTTTTATAAAGTCTAATAAATACTCAGTTCTGCCAGATGTTAGTTTTTTTTTTTTTTTTTTCCCTACTAGAAAGGAGGTCAAATTTGAGTTCCAGACTCTGGTTGACTGCAAATAAGATGGGACTGTTTCTAACAGACATGTTATGACAGTGTAAATTATCACATTTTAGATGGTGTTAAATATAGAAATGCCACTTAAGTGGGGATGCATTTTGTTCAGTGTCTAATATTTGTCTCGTCAAGACATCCCTGTGCGATGGCGTCTGTTTATTATTTCCCACCTTTTCACTCTATTATTCCGCTCTGCCTAGTGACAACGGTTAACAAGGAGGTTACAGTCTTTAAAGGGCTTTGGGGTGCTTGAGGGATGGGGGACAAGTTGCTGTGACTTCAGATTGGGATAAGCTGGCAAAATTCCTGCTAATCAGGTCTGCACTTTCCTCCTTGTGAGACACCCCAGGTTAAACGCAGGATGCTGAGGTGGGTCAAGGACGCAAAAAGGATGCGTGAACCTATAGTCTGATGGCCAGGGCCTGAATCACAGAATGATTAAGATTGGAAGGGATGTCTAGAGATCATCTAGTCCAACCCTCTGCTCCAACAGGGACACCCAGAGCACATGGCACAGGTGGAATCCAGGTGGGTTTTGAAGATCTCCAGAGCAGGAGCCTTCACAGCCTCTCTGGGCAGCCTGTACCAGGGCTCGGGCACCCTCACAGCAAAGAAGTTCTTCCTCATATGGAGATGGAACTTCCTGTGTTTCAGTTTACTCCCATGACCCCTTGTCCTGTCACTGGCCACCACCATCCCTGAAGGAAGGGGTAGAGTCTGGAGAGAGAAGCGCCTGGCAGGCAATGCGATGCTGCTTTGTTTGAAAAGCCGAGGTGAGGAAGGGAACAGTTTCCCTTGGATGGGAATGGATGAAATTCACTGAAGTGAAAGGTTTGGAGGTTTGTGCTGTTATTTTGGGTAAATGTGGCTTGTTGATGGCTCTATTTCCTTCTCCTGTTGGAAAAGCATGTGGTTGGTATCATTTATAAAATTAAGAAGTACCATTTTCTTTATGGTGTGCTCTCTGTTGCTTCGAAACTGAGTGGTAATTGCATGGAAACTTGCATGGTTTATACCTAAAGGAATCTTAATTTTAATACATACAAAATTACACCTATTTAAGCCTCATTTAGTTAGAAGCAGTGCAGTTTTCCATCAAATGCCTCTCCAAACAGAAGCTGTTCTTCCACTTAAAGTGGATTCTCAGTTGTAACTTTATCTTCCCCACCTTGGTCTCGGCTCCATTAAACTTAATCACCATCATATACTATTACCGCTCAGCTAATGAAAAATAGTTCTCTCCAAAGGTAAAGTGTTATAATTATGAATTCTGCATGACCACAATAGCTTTTGTGCCATCAATGTTTTTTTCCATTTTAAAAATTGGTTCATTTCGTGCAGAGCGAAAGGCCAGAAGTGCTTATGGGCCAAAGTAATGCTGCTCAGATAATGTGAAAAATAATCGCGTAGGATTACAAGGCCACAGATAAAAATTTGCAAGAGGTTCTTGTTCCCGACATGGCTCATCAGCCAGATAAAGCTCATAATAAGTGGGCCAGCATTGCCCGATGAATTAGTAGCAAAGGTGCTTTGATTCAGAATGATAGTGGGCTGCTTTTAAATTTATAATCTTAGTGAGGTGTGATGAGGTGTGTGGTCTGGCTGGGGAGGCCAGCTGGCCCCAGGAGGAGACCTTCAGTCTACAGTTCCTGTGGGTACATCAGCAATTTCTAGAGCTGAAGGGTCAAACCCAACCGAGCTGAAGTGAAATAGTTTGTTTGGATATTCGCAATATCCAATTGAAGAGTTTGACAAAGCTATTGTATTTTGTCTCAGCACTAAGTGCATTTTGTATTTTCCCTCTAATCCCTTAAATAAAAAGAATCTGACATGAAAAATTCCTGATCTGTGCTAGTAAAAATATGTTCTTGTGTATATTCTTATGATGCACTTCCAGCTGTACAAATACAGATGGTTTGTAGCCATACACAAATAAAGCGGGATTTTCAAAAGCAGTTTAACTACTCCCAGCCTAAACTACTTGGAGTAAAAGCAGGGAGTTTATAATTAAATTCACTAGGAGCTGAGCTAGTCCCCTGCTGAGTGCTTTCAAACATTCCTCTCTGTAGCCTCTACTGGGAGAGAAATATACTGTATTTATAGTCATCTTGTTTCAATATAAACATGTCAAACTGTAAATTATAGCTAGACACAGAGATGGGCTCAAGCTGAAAAATTCAGATCCCGATTTCCAGTATTCTGTACTTTAGATGAGTTTGGGTTTTGGGCTTGGGATCTGGGACTAGCCTTTAATTTGGGTCCAGCTTCCTTCCTTGTATTTGGAGCCTTGGGTTGTGGTGCTTACATACTCATGTGTGGGTGAGTGAGGAGACCTTATTTGACCCACGGTTGCCGTTATATTGAGTCCTGGGTGATTTACTAATTCCCGTTGGCTCCGCGGTGCAATCCAGGAGTATGTTTCATTAGGAATGTTCCTTCCAAGCTCGCTCCCCTTGGGTATGTGGTAACCCAAAGTCTTTGCAATGGGCTCAACATGTATAGAGCTTTGGCTTTGCGTGTTTATTTCACGTGGCTCTGCATCTCTCCCTCCATGCTCCATACAGGTGAGAATTGGGAACTTCAACAGCAAACACTGTTGGTAGCGTAACTACTTTTAACACTATGGGGCGGATGCTGTGGGACAAACTCAGCCTCCTTCTCCCAGCCAGGAGAATGGAAAAGCGAGACCACAAAGAGAAACCAAGGCAGCTTTGGCTAATTGTGGAAAATGACAGCAGCGATGGGTGCATTGACAGTCCCAAGCTGTTTAAGCATGAAAGCTGAGGCAGAAATCAGCGTGTGTTGGGGGGGAGGATTAAAAAAAATACGAATGTTACCATAACGACGGGCACGTGGAGGCTGTTGGCGTTCTGGGCGGCGCGGCGGGCGCTGGGGACGCGCGCGTCTCCAAAAAAGGTGCGTGTACTTTGCAGCTGTTTTTTCGACACGGGAGATGTCCTAATAAGCAGGTACGTTGTTCCACGTGTCTAGTCGTGAGCGGCAATGAATGGCTGCTTCACTTCTCCTGACCCTCTTTTCTTCCCTCTTGACCTTTTCCTTTTCTAGCCTGTCACAAATGAAGAATGATTATTAAAAGAAGAAGAAGAGAGAGGAGAGGGGAGGGAAAGGAGGGAAAAAAAGAAGTAAAAAGATGATGCTTGAGGGAGAAGAGGGGCTTGGGAACATGAAGGCGGGTGGAAGTGTGTTATGTAGCATTTGTTTTCTCCTCTGCCATTTTATTGCTTTTCTGGGAGCCCTGCCAGAGAAATGGCGCGGAGCACTTTAATTAAAGAAGGCTCTGTGAGTGCTCCAGCTGTTCCTCATGTGACCGCCCCGCTCCGGGGAAAGCGGAGGATGCTCCCTGCTGCCAGCTCGCCCAAATCGACGTTAACCTAATTCCCGACCACGCACTGCCAGGCAGCGGGGCAAACCGGCCGCGCCCGGGGCATCGCCGGAGAGCCAGAGCTGCCATTGCCGGTATCCTCGCGTATCCGCAGGTGGGATTGTCTAGAGTGACCAGGGTGCCCACAGAGGTGCAGCTTCACTTCACTGTTTTTCTCTGCCTGTAGCCGTGTTCACTACCCTTAAATGAAGGCTGCTGCGGCAGGGAAGGGCGTTTTGGGGGTGAGGGCTGAGGCCCTGCTGAAGTTTCTGGGGAGCCAGAACCTGGCTCTAAACAGGGATGACTAATTCTTCAGCTGTAACCCAGATCTGAGATGCCCTGGGCTCAGGGAAGGCCAGACTGTTGTTTTTTACTGGCTTTGGAGGAAAACAAATTTATGCAGAAAAGAAGCAGCTGGTTATGCTGATGCACCTAAGCTGAGACCGGAGATGCGAGTCCGAAAGGACTCATAGATGCAATAGCAGGGCTATGAAAATGTGGATAAAACAAAGTTTCACAATGGGATAGAAATAGTCATTGTGACCCTTTAATAAAACTGCCATATAAAGTTATATAAATATATTTTAAAATGAGTTTCCCATGAAAATGCTTTATGAATGTAGTTTCTTGTGGAAGAAACTAACTGCTGCACTAATGTAGGTGACCCAGTCCCTTAAGACAATGCCTTGGATCTAGTTTTGGCTTATGCTATAGGCCCTGTCTCAGTCCTCTGCCTCTGTGAAGGGCATTAAGATAAATGCAGGGCTGTTTATGCCCACAGTAAGACCATTTTCCAAGGTCAGACAGGTGTAAAGGAGCTTTTTTGTGAGGCAAACCTGTGATTTCCACAGAGAGCTAATGTAATAAAACACCATGCTTGTGCTACAGCTGCTTGGTGGCGTAACTGCTATCGTGAATGTCACTTCTGACATACTAATTTAGGGGCAACATGCTGCATCTGAGTGTAGCCTAACAGGTTTCAGAACTGAATCGGTTTGTTGTAGTTTTACACACCTCACCTACTGGTAACATTAAATCTTTTCCTTTCCTACCAACGTGGTAGGTCCGTGTAAGATCTTTCTGGGGAGGTTTCCAAGCTGCTTTTTTTATTTTTTCACCCCCCGCTCCTTCTCCATATCCTAATAATTGTTTCTTCTTCATTACTTGTGCTGTAGTCTGTGGGCTGCCCTGTGACAGGCACAGGAGGTGCAAGATGAGGGAGAAGTTGTATGTAGAGGCCTTACCTGGAGGAAGAGGGAAAGCTATGGGCGCTGTGGGACCCGGAGGTAGTAAAGATGGACTGGACTCCTTCCACAGAAGGAAAATGAAGGTAAAATCTGATAAGGGGGAAATATTATCTGAACATGGCGGAAAGAAAGAATTCTGGGTGGAAGATCAGTGTGCAGATGGCAGACAAGAGCCCTGTCTGTAACGTTTTGTCCATTCTTATTGTCAGAAGTCCTCATGGTGACTGCTTGGCTGTTGATACATATTTCAAAAGTTTGAGAAAGAATCATCAATTCCTGCTGGTGGCAAAGCCTTGGTGCCAGCTGTGGATAGCTTTTGGTCTGGAGCTGGAGACTCTGGAGTCTGTTGTGAAAGGTTCATTTTCTGTATTCTTGTTTGCTGTGAAACTCAAATGATGCTCTAGGCTCCCTGCTTGTATACCCGGCAAGTTGTCATTGCTTTATTTAACGAACTCCCCAAATCTGACAATGTCTTTTCCTCAGATATGTAGATACGTGGCTGGGTTGCATTTGTGCAGGCCCTGGTGTTGGAGTGCCTCTTATTTTGGCCGTTGTAATCTTTTCCTCCTGTGAACTGACCACACACTCTTCTGTTGGCTGGAAATCCGAAAAAGGCAGAGCCTTTTTCTTTCACACTCAAAGGCCAATTTCCTTTCAGTGACGCCATCTGTTCATTAGCACCCCAGCTCTTTCTTTCTGAAGTGATTTATCTGTTTCTGCAGTCCAGATTTTCCTTGGGTGATGCGGTTACTGGAGTCTTTCACTTCTCTCACCCTGCCCTTCAGCTCAGTACCAGATTGTGTCCTGCATCCGTCCATTTATTTATTTATTTACAAGAAAGTTCATAAATTATTTGTCCTTTCCCTACACATTTTTTTTTGTCTTACTACACCAAAACTTTGCTCTTCACGTAGATCTGAGGTGAGGTTTGTTTGTCCTGACCTCTTTTAAGGAGCGGCTCAGCAGCTGCAGTAACTTCACAAACTAATGGGGCCTGGTCAAGGTTGGTGCTTGCGTAGAGAGCAGAAGAGCAACTTGCAGTTCTGTGTATCAGGTGCTGAGGACTAATATGACCCTCTTCTTTCACAAATGTGTTGTGTACTTATCAGGAGAATTATTTCCAAAGCATATCTAGAAGTAGTACTTATAGCACCCAAGCTTACTTGTGATCTTCTAATAAGCTCTATTCTTCTGTAGCCTAGATTCCTCTTCCGTTTACAAGTGGGTTACCATCCTTTCATCACTCTATTTATTTATTTTTATCCGTGTGTGTGTTGATTTCCTTGAGCTATATGATCAGCAGTATGTGGGACACCCTGAGGACACAGACTGCAACAGGGAGACATGGAAGCTAGTGTAGGCATCGTCACAGTATTTTGAGCTTTGAAGGGTTGTGTCAGTCCTCCGTAACTGGTACTGGCAGCAGATCTGTTCCCATTGTCTAACTGCTGCTGTTGTGTGAGCTATTCTCTTAGTGGTTCTCCTTTGACTCCCCTGCACGTAGACACCAGCAGCTGAGCTGCTTTCCTGGTCCAAGCCCTGCTCCTCTTACCACCCCTTTGGGCTTTGTCCTGTACTCTACAGTCCTCAGCAGCCTTATTTGGTTTTCCAGCTGCTTTTCTGAAAAGCAGCTCTCTGGAGAGGGTTGACAACAGGTTAGCTGTGAGTCAGCAATGTGCCCTCGTGGCCAATGGGATCCTGGTTGCATCAGGAGGAGCGTTGCCAGCAGGTCGAGGGAGGGGATCCTGCCCCTCTGCTCAGCTCCAGTGAGGCCGCACTGGAGTATTGGGGGCAGTTGTGGGCTCCCCAGGACAAGAGGGACGTGGAGCTTCTAGAGAGGGTCCAGTGGAGAGCCACCAAGATGCTTAAGGGACTGGAGCATTTGTCATATGAGGAAAGACTTAGCGAGCTGAGCCTGCTTAGTCTGGAGAAAAGAAGGTTGAGAGGAGATTTGATTAACGTGTTCAAGTACCTGAGGGGTGATTGTAGGGAGGATGGGGCCAGGCTCTTCTCTGTGGTGGCCAGGAGTCTCCTTCTTTGGAGATCTTCCAAACCTGCCAGGATGCCACCCTGTGCCATGTGCTCTGGGTATTCCTGCTGGAGCAGGGGGGTTGGACTAGATGATCTCTAGAGGTCCCTTCCAACCTTAAGCATTCTGTGATTCTGTGATCTCTGTTGTTTGTCCTGGGTTGTAGCTAACTCATACTACATGCAATTCCCACCACAGCCTGGACTTTTGCACTTTCCTGCTGCTTCAGATAGCACTTGATGACCAGCTGCAGGCTTGCCCGTATAGGCATAGTGATCTCTGGACTATGGCATTTATTGTAGCTAGCTGCTTGGCTTGGCACTCTTAGCTGCTTTTCCCTTGATCTTACGTTGAGTGAAGCAAAACTACCCTTCATGGGAAGCATAGACTTTATTTCCGTTGACTTTTTACACACTGGTTTTCCTCCAGTAAAAACATGGGTGCTGTAGAAGATGGATAAATGGGTTTAATTCCGGTACAAAGTCAGGATATGACTAAGGACACGGACTGCAGCAGGGATACCCAGCCCGGTAGCTTCAGTGCACCCAGTCCAACTATTTCAGTGTAACTATGGTTTCTTCTCTGCTTTGTGTCTCTTCAGGCTGACTGTGGTCACCTTGTTTCACGTGTTTTGCAAGTGTGAAAGGATGTGAGACTGTAGCGCCCAACTGGATCAGCACTGCCAGACCTAGAAACGCTGCAGCCTAAGACAGTGTTATAGAGTTGTACAAACAGGCCCATAAATGAAACAATCCCTGCCTAGGAGAGGATACCTGGGAAGACACCAGCGAGGGAGTAAGTGGTCTTCTACACAGTCGGACGTCAGAGAGAGATCAGGCTGGGGCCTAGGGAGAGAGCTCATGAGTAGGTAAGGGAGCGCTGCATGGTGAATTACTCATCATAGCTGGAGGGAGAGGGACAGTCCTTGGCATTGAAAATGACATTTGAAAAAGACTGAGCAGGTAGAGATGACCTAATTTCAACTCTGCTTATCCGGCTGAAGTTGCCATTTAAAGCGCATCAAGGCAGGGTGGTAGCTGCAGCTGGCCGAGCCTGTGTGAGGTGAAGCTCACCAAGGTGCCTCTGAGCAACCTGGCACGTCCCTTCACCATGATGTCACATGGTGAGGCTAGCGTGGTCCTGAAAGCAGGCAGTGGGATCATGCCAGGCTCGGGGGCCCAGTTAGCAGAGAGGGGTTTTGCTAGAGCAGCTTTGCACTTCTGCACTGTTGACTGTTCAACCCTAGCTGGTCCCATGGGGAGCTGGGAGCTTTGCACGGAGCTGCACTCCACCACACAATATAGCCCTAATATCCCCCCGTCTTTCCTCCAGAGCAGTTCTGGCCATTATGCTACCTGCAGAGACAGAGATGGCAGCATTATTTTCAAACAAGTACATGAAGCACAAACCAGATGAGTTCACCACTCAAGATAGGCTGGGCAGCCACCTCTGCTCTTCCCAGCTCCAAAATATAGAATGTTCTTTGGCCAACTGTGCCCTTGTGCAGTTTGGCAAAATTGAAATCAAGCCTAGTGCTGATTTCAGCTCAGTTTCGAGCTTGGTTCCCACTCATTGCTGTAAGCATTGAAATATGCCTGATGTTATGATACTAAAATACTGTGCATCATAAATATTAGAGCACTGTTTTGCACACAGCCTCAAGTAACTCCTAAATGACTTCCTGCACAGGAACGGTGATATTGCAAGTATGGTAAAGTGGCTCATAAAAACCCACGCATGCTGCACATTCCATCAAAGCTAGTAAAACATTATTTTAGCTATAGGAAAATAATACTTTTCTCAAGCAAGACAAGGTAGCTGAGTGCATTTCTATGTAGAATGTGTCCTGGCTACTTGTATAGTACTAATAGGATAGAGGATTTTTGCAGTTGTACCCATCTGCACTGTGCTCAATGTGCTGACAGACAGGCAATGTCCATTGTGACACCAGTCTGATGCTGGTGGACCCAGTGGAGTTGCAGTAGGAAAAAAAACAGTGGGAAGCAGTGGTGTGTCCAGCCTGGAGTGCCTAGGGAGCGGGTAAACTGATAAAATAAGAAGTGCCTTGAAGTTCTTATAAAAACTGAACTGAGAGAGTCTATTTAAAATTTACTGTTACCTGAATTCTGCATTGTTGGGTTTCAGTTTTCACGTGGAAACTGAAAAGCTTGATAAGACCATAGGCTGAGGAAGAAATCACACGTTTCCACTAGTCCTGATTAAATGTGTGGTGATGATGATGATTGATAGTGCATCTATCTTAACACAGTCGGGAGTGGTGCCACTCTCTGTACTAGCAAAGAGCAAATATCAAGCCCTGCCCTACAGCAGCTCCAATCTAAATATAGGAGTGGAAACAGCAGGCAGGTACGTACAGATGGAAGGAAGCAGTGCTGTGATGCCAGCCAGCGGAGTAGGCTGTGGTGACAGCTTTGCAGCAGCTTAGCCAGGTTTTAGGGGTGTCAAAGCAAAGGAAAATATGAGGGATCAGTTCAGCATAAAGAGCAGGATACTGAAAGCATTGGAGTGAAAGCACGACAGAGAAAACAGCATCGCGGGCTGACCTCCTGGAGGCGGCTTCTTGACCCAGAGATAATGGGTAGTGAGAAGAGTGGGAGGAAAATAGGAGCAAGAAGCTTGTGTTGGACTTAATACTTTGGAGGGAATTTTGTGGGGTGTATAAGTGTGAACAGCTAGTGATGGATTTTTGTGACGGTGTTCAGAGTGACTCTGAAGGGGTGAAAATGAAAATTGTGAGTGGGAGAAAAGGTGATGTTGCCCTAATTGAGACGCTGAGAATTTGGTGGTACTGATGGCTGGGCAGAAGGACAAGAAGGTCTGTATCTGAGTGGTGTCACAAGTAATGGACTTGCAAAATTTAGCCTGGAGGTGTTGAACTTTGGGAAGATTCATTGGAAATTATCCCTCAGAAGGGTGATCCTGTAAGGCTCTGAAGAGGTAAGAGAGGAAGTCTCCAGTCTGTCTCATCAAGTTGATCTAGCTCACATGGAGAGACAGTGCAAGGGTTTTAAGAAGCTCTGGAACTGGGTTTGAACTAGGAGTTGCCCCCACAGATGTGAGAGTTGAGCTTGTGCCTGTGGTGGAGGCAATCCAAAGGTAGGGCTGGAAGAAGGTACTGGCATCAAGGGCAAAATGCAACAGAATCTTCTCAGTGGAGGATAAGGAAGATTTGGTGGATGTTCAGGGATATTGAGGGAGGTATGAGTGAAAACAAGCAGAAAAATATCATGAAAAGTGCAGCAAAATTAATCCTCAGAAAGATGAGATGAGTGAGCAGGGGGGTGTGCAGGGAGGGTAGAGGTAGGGAGCTGATCTGAGATTATGGAAAAAGCTATCTGGAAAGCAGGGATTCTGTATGGCCAGAAATTTTGCGTCCTGAGTGTCTTCTTTTGATCTCAGTATGAACTTCACTAAAATATTTCCATTTTTCTGGCAGAGGAGATGTTCCTAGACTCTGCAGCTGCTCAGTGAATTTAACTTTCTTATCAGGATGGTGGCCAACATTGCAATGACAGTACGCAGATGTTTGGGGCCCCTGCAGTCTTGACTGTTTCACCACCTGCTTTAGGACTAGTCCCAGCTCTTGTTCCTGACTGACTGGAAACTTCTGCCTTGTACTGAGCGAATATTTATCAAAACTTGAGATGCTCTGAATAAAATAATCCCAGTTCCAGTGAACTCAGATGTTTCAACAAAACTTTGCTCTCATCCCCAAATCTCCCAGCAGCTCCAGCCGTCACTGACTTTGGCAACTGTGATTTGAGCTGAGCACAAGGAGGAGAAGATGCAGTACTTTTTTAATCACTGCCAGGTTATCGTGATGGCTGATGCAATGTTTTGGCACCTAAACCATAGCAATGAAGGTTTGTGCTGCAGAACTCGGTTCTAACAGGAACCTTAAAGCCTTTTTCAAAAAACACCTCACTGAAATGGCAAAAAGCCAAGACATAGTACATAACCTCTGAGCACTCCAGGAGTTTTTCATAACAGCTGGATGAGAAATGAGTTGATAGAGACGAAGCAGGAGGAGTTCAAGGTGCAGCCCTTCTGGTGATTTTTTTTCTGTGCTGGATTGTCTCAGTGCTCCTTTAGCTGAATCCAACCTGTACTGAACCCCCTCTCCTCGGCTGCCTCCTTGCTGCTGAGCTGCCAATCTCTCTGCACTGGAAAGAAGGGTGTGAGGGAGAAGTGTTTGCACATTTCTTCCAGTGGGAAAGCAGGGAACACGAGCACAGGCACTTCAGGCTGTAATATGATAACAGATTTGCCCCCGTCACTCGCTTCTAGTGCTACTAACAAAGCAAGAGAGGGAAATTCCTCAGATGTGTGAGTTCTCTGAGCTACAGTAGAAACCACAGTCCTGCTCTTGCCTTTCTTGTTCAAGTAAACGGGCAAAATGATGCTTATAATAAGGACTAACACTGTGAGATTGGCTAAGATGATGGAGAATATGCTGGAGGCGCCCAGCAGAGGCAGATCTACTGGGGAGGTTCCATGGCTTGGGGAAGAAGAGCACAAAATCCCCATCACTAGTGTGGCTGTGTCTCACCAAAGGCAGGGAAATAATCCTCTAACTGCATGGGAAGGTGACAGATCATAGTGGGTGACTTACTGAACTTAGAATGTTTTCCTCCTCCTTGAAAAATAGGAAGCTCATTTTCAGGGTTTCAAGATTTGGTCTTGGAAGGACAGATGCTGCTACCAGCTGTCACTAGGGGTGGGAAAACCACCTTCTCACAGCAGGAACCTATGAGTTCAAGCTCTCTTTGCTTTTCCTCTGTCTCCTGGCGCCTTGTGTATGGCTGGCACAGTGTCATGCCCGCTCCCTGGCTCCTCAGCCCCAAAAGGGACATGCGGAGAAGCTGCAGAGAGCTGCAGCAGGGTGCACTAGGCTCAATATGTTCTTGTGTTGTGTGTGGCCCAGTGGAGCAGGGTGCGTGCTGTGGGGCTGGATGTTGTGATATGTGGCACTTCCCTCCTCCCTGCATCTGTGCTGGGTGAATTCCTGCACCATTAAACCCATCTGGGCACTTATCCCTGTAGGTGCTATAACCAGGGTGTTCCAGCGAGGCTTGAAAGGCCTTGCTGTGGTCAGGGCCACTCTCTCATGCTACCTCTGGTGGTCGGTTGTGACAGATGCAGGTGTCCCACTTGTGTTGTCCCATCATCCAAAAATGTTGAGATTTTCTTACTCTTTTGGGGTTGGCTGACGCTGATGGCAGTTGAAGGCTATCCTCTGACTGACCACTTGGAGTTACTTTGGGATGTTTCTCTGTCCTGCAAAAGCAGCATCCTGATTTCCCTGTGGCTCTCTTGTCCATTGCCAGGTTTTTGGTCAGGCTAATGTGCTCGAAGTCCTCCTGGGAAGGAGGTGCCCCTGTGATGGGGAGGTGAGGCAGACGTGGTCTAACACGGAGAGAGGCCATCCGTTTGGGAGAGCCTGGCTCTCCTGGGCTTTTGTGGGGGCCCACGGAGCTCCTCAAACCAATCCAGATAGGAGATTGCTGTGGCCAGGCCAGGTGGAGAGAGGCCCCCACACTGAGGGACACTTGACTGTAGTGCCCCAAGGAGCAGCCGAATGAGCGTGTGTGTCTGCGCGTGCCTCTACTTTCATCACTTCTGAACTGTTCTGCCTCCTGCCTCCCATGCACATCCCTTCCCCCTCAGTAGAGCATCGTAAGAGAGCAAAGGGCATCTCCCAGTCCCCTTCTCCACTGGTTCCTGTAAAACCTGAGCATGTCCTTTCTTCTGACTGAGAAACTACTGAAGAAGGGATCTTTCTTCTTTCTCTCTTCCCACCCCCACCTCTGTTTTTGTAATGAGAACAGTCTTTCAGCAATAGGTTAATTAAAACAATAAACCCTTCTCTGTCAAAGTTGGAGTGTCCTCCGTATCTCAAGGCCTTCGTCTGCCAGAAAAGTGTGCTAAGAAGGTGTTGTGTGCCTGGCTGCCTGTCGCTTCTTGTCTTGGCTTCACAGGAAACATAAAGCTGCTTTTGCTGTTGGGCAATACAGGAATGTATAGAAAGGGTCTGGTCCAAGGGCCACTGAGCGCTGTGCAGTGTATAAACTGCAGAGGATTTTGGACAAAGTCTTAAAGGGAAAAAATCCGGGAGGGATTTTCAGCCTCCCTCCCAGGAGAGCAGCAGTCGGGGCCGTCCCCGCTCTTTGTTCCTCGGGGTGGCCGCTTCCTCCGCCTGACTCGGCACAAAGAGCCTTTAGCTTTTGGGAGCTGGCACAAAACTGAGGAGTGAGCGGCAAAATGCGTTTAGTTCCTCTGCTTTTGTAAATGGCATGTCTGGCTGCCAAGGGAAGTTTCCGTATCCTGCTGCCTCCTGTTAGCCAGGGCTTAGCCGGGCCCTGCTGCGCTCGCGAGTCCTCGGGCTGTGACCGGGCTCTGGGAATTCTGCTCCTTCTTTTGTACATGGGTGGGGAAGACAACGGTCAAGTGTTTTCAGATCTTCAGACTGATTCATGTTTATTACAAAAGTTGGCTGTCTGGGCTTGCTTCCTGACGCTGCTCGGGTGTCCCGGGGAAGTTTGCTTCCCTTCTGCCGAAGCGGAGCCTCTTCTGGGGACAGAGGGGCTGGGCTGGAGCCTGAAACTTGAGGAAGACACTGAGACGATGACTAAGGCCTCAGTGCCCCATCTCAGGCCAAGGCAGAGGGGTTAAATCTGGGACTGCTGGTGACTCTCCTTGCACTTCTGGCAGAGATGTTTGCCCCTGTGATGTGGAGAGAAGTTTCCTACTTCGGGAATGTTTAGGCCTTTTTTTTTAAGTCTCCCCTGGATCTCTGATGTGAATCCAGGTACTGAAGCACTGTAGCCTGAGGGCTGTCTTCTAAAACACACCTTTCTGTTAGCAAAAACAGAGCTTAGGTCCATTAGGCTGGAGCAGTCGCAGGCAGCTATCACACTGGATCAGCTGAAGATAGCAGTAGCATACTTAATCTTGCATGCATGCATAATATTGAAAAGAGGAATAAGTGAAAATCTGCCATTTGTTTGACAAGAACATCGTCTAGTCTTGGGAAAACTCGGCTCGATGGCCGCGTTTTATGCAGAAGAGAAGCCAGACAACCCTCTGTGCACTCCCTCTGCTCAACCCTGCTGCACGCACACAGAGAATCTCTGAAATGTGTTATGTGCTTGATATGAAAAGCATGCAAGACTTTTCCCATTTTCTGGGGGGAATTAATATAATAGAGCTGTCACCTTTCATCAGTCAAATTTGGTGGCAGTTAAGCTCAGGGGGTGGTAGCAGAGAGAAGGGCACGCGAAAGGTGTGGAGAGAGCTGGAATTTGCATAGCGGAGAGGAAGAGATTTTCTGTGTACCTCTAAGCCTAGTGAAGAGCCCTTCTTTGGGCCTTGCTTCTGTTTGTGATCCTGGTGGTCTGGGCTTGACCGAACCCACTCGGTTCAAGCATCTGGCTGTGAAGCAAAAGCTGTTGCCAAAGAATATGGATTTTATTTTTGTGAATGATTCTCAGGCTTATGCAGAAGTATGCTTAAAACTTGTGACTGTTTTCCTTGCACTGAGGAATACTTCTCTCTCTCACACTCTCTCCTGAGGATGGCTGCACTGCTGCATAGGACTCTCAACTGGGACACCCATGTCCCATGGGCTGGTTCCAGGGGGAAATGTGTAGCAGATGCTGGTGCAAAAGAACCTCTATTTATGCTGCTCTGATGCCTGTTTTCTTGTGCCAGCGCTCCCTTCGCCCCAAGCCCCAATGCACAACCCATAGTGTGGCCAGGAGAAGCAGAGAAGTGGGCACTGCAAAGTTGGGAATTGAAAGCCAGGTTGCTGAAAGGGCGTATGGTTTTCAGCAGCCATGTTATCTCTAGCATGGAATTTTATATTCTATATATTTAACATCCCATATGAGATTTTAAATTCTGTGCATTCAAAATTTTATATTATGTATATAGTCACTGTCTATCACACTTAAGCTTATTTTCTGTGAAGTCCTAAGTCTGCTAGATCTGCTGCTCCTTCTAGCCTATGTCCTGGCCTTCCTGCTGTTCAAGCACCTCCTGGGCAGAGCCAAATACTGTGAGTCCTCACAAGAGACCGTGTTGGTAGAACACTCTCAGCAGCTCACCCAAAGTAATGTGTCCCCAGGGCCTGGTTATGGTGTGTCTTGGTAGACCCTGCAGAACATCTGGAGGGTCTGTGCAGGGAATTTTTGGTGTGGCTGTTGCCCTGCTTGCCCCTGTGGAACTGGTGGTTCTGGAGCTGCTGCTCGGAGATACGTTTCTCTTGGACAATTTTATATTTTCTCTCTCTTGGCTCTCTGAGGCTCTCAGGGAGGAATTGCCACAGCTTGCCACAGGCAAAAACCTGCTGTCCTTCTAATTGCTGCCCCAGAGGCTCTCAACTGCACTTGGCATTGTAGGAATGGTCTGCAATTCACTGTATGTGTCACGAATCTCTTCATCTCTGTACAAGAGCCTCTCTTACCACGCAGCAGAGCTGAGTGATTTCGAAGGGCACACAGCAGCCTGGAATTAGCAAGATGAAGAGAGTAAAATTGTGCTGTTTCCCCCTTAATTTTTAGGAGACATGTCTGAAGCATCAGGACATTCCTTCAGTGAATGAGATAATTAATGAGGGGTGAGCTTAGTCCTCCTTGTTGGCTGAGGCCTTGAGAAGAATGAATTGTGAACAACCCCGTTAGAGATGCACAGCTGCAGAGAAGCCTCTTTTGCACAGCTGTAACACAGTGAGCTGCAGCTCCCTGCACTGAGAAGAGGCTCCACTTTCCCCTCCTGTAGCAGGATGGGATCCATGGAGCAGAGAAAAACCAAGTTGCTGTTCTCTAAAACAACCAGTTTTTACCAAGTGCTTGCTTGGTACCCAGGCAGTGAGCAAAAAATTGATTGAGCAGAACCACCTGTGGAGATGCTGCTAGGGCTGAGACCACAGCTGGAAATTCTGCTGCAAAATCTCCTTGTTTTAGCTTTTCTTTTAACTATTAGAAGTGTGTCACCAACCTGTTCTTCCACCTCCCATTAAGTCCAGTGGAGATAACTGAATTCTCTGGAGTCTCTGTATTCAGGGTGACCTTCCCTAAGCCAACACAGTGACCTTCGCACTGTGCCTGAGATGGGTCTCTGCGAGTCTGCCAATATACACAACACGCAGAGCAAAATGTGCTCCTTGGTGGACCTGGTATTGGCTTGAAACGTCCTGTTTGATTTGAGTTTTAGCATTTCAGGCTGTTTTCTTTGCCTGGTTTCTAAGTGGCTAATGCTCTCCTGCTGCTTACTTTATCAGGTATGCATTTCTATAAGGCACTTACAAGAACTGACTTTCTTACAGATTGCCCTTATCTTGCTGTCTTGTCAACACAGTTACTGAAAGTGCAGTATGTATTCATTTCTTGGTGACTGCATTAAAAAATGTATGTTGTTCAAGATGGGACCCTGGCAGAATTTGTGACATGATTTGTAAGGTTCAGGTGAAGCATTTGATAATCTCTTAGACATCTAACTTGAAGATGCTGAGCCTATCATGACACCCCTGTTCAGGGCTTATGTGAAATACTGGAAAAATGTCTATAGATTCTATCTGATAAAGGCAGCTAATGTACATTAAAAGGATTTTGTGTTATGTCTTTGCATAAATAAAGGAAAGATGGCATCGCTGCTAGGTAGTACCTGGCTGGCATTTACATCTGTCAAGCCTAAATGAGAGTGGGGTGTTTATGAAGTGGAATGATTTAACATGCCAGTCTTCTCAGCTGTCATCTATTTCAGGAAATTCAAGTCTTTCTAAATTAAGCTTATTTCTCCATCTTGCTTGGCTCCAGAGTGGGGAAAACTTTACTGAAATAAACAAATAATTTAACTTAAATGCATTATCCTGGTGGTAGGACCACCAGGGAAAGGCAGAATAGAATAACTATTTTAACTGTTCTTTTTCAATAAAAGATCGACATGAGTAAGTTAGAGTGAATTAAAGGCGGGGAGAAGGGATATGGTTATTCGGTATTCCATATGTGTAGTGCAAACAAAACTTGTGCTGTGAGAGATGGCAGGGAATCGGCTCAGGTGGAGAGCGATTGTCCCGCCTGCCGGGAAGCTCAGGTGGCTGCAGAAGTGCTCTGTGTTCGTTCGGCAGCTTCCTGCGAGCCAGGAAACCTGCTCCTGGCACCAGGCGTGGGCAGGGAGGCTGGCAAGCCACCCCTCCGAGCCCTGGAGGAGCGCTGCTTCCAGCCTCTAATCCGGCCCTGCTGCAGCCGCGGCGAGAGCCGCCCTTGCGCTGAAAGGCCCCTCACAGAGTTGCTTTATCTGCCCTCCTTGGCAGGATTGGAAACTCCCGGCTGGCAGGAGGAATTGTCTCCTGGCTGTATCAGAAGTTCCTCTCTCCAGTTTAGCTCCTAGTAATTTCTGTTCCCACCTTCTTGTTCTGTCTCCCTTCTCTTCACCACCTTGTCCTGAGCTAGGTCTTCCTAGCCCACAGTCACACCTGCCCCAGGAATTTTTCCCTGGATGCACCTGGTAAAATAAATCCTCTCACTGAAAGCTGTGGACAGCGAGGGTTCAGGCAGCAGAAACAGCAGGAAACGGGAGAGCGCGGAGTTCCCTTTGGTGGATTTTCAACAGCTTGGTGTGGGCGAGACGAGGATAAGCAGGGAGCTGCTGGTGACTAATCGCACTTCCCCAGGGCTCAGCCTTTTCTCGGCGGCCTTTCTCAATGCTAGACTTTCCAGTGAACCTCTCATAGTTTCTTGCCTACTCACCTGTCTGGCTTCTTATCAGCCTCCTGAGCCAGGAATCCCCACGGGCGTTTAACGACCCCAAGCACCCAACGAGGCGCTGGACACGTGCACTGATGCTGTGCAGGAGACCTACTCGTTTACCCGTGCGCAGTGTGATGTGTTTTTTCAGAGATGTGTGTTTGAAGAGGGAGGAACAATGGATTTTAAGCCCATTTCAAGGAGTAGGTGTGAGGGAAATCATGCCAGTTTTAATCTGAAGCAGCTACAGTTTCCCTCCTGTGTGCCAGACTAGCAGCTGGAGAGGGCTGGGGAGCGTGTTTTACTTTGATGTTTCCAAAACGAAGTCCTGGGGGATTTCAGTGTAACCAAAAATGTTTGAAGTGCTGGCCTCTTGCCACGGTTGGGGATGAAGAATGTTTCTGAAACCTTAACAACTGCGTATGAACCTGGAATGTATTTTTCCCAAGCAGCCCAAGGGATGATTAAGATGGATACACTATGGAAGTGTCTTATGGCACCTCTAAGTCATAACTCCAGGGCAATAACAAAATGCTAAGGGCCAGATTTTCATGACTTAAAGAACTAGATCTTCAGTTGCTGTTTATCCTTAGAGGAAAGGAAGCCCCAGTAGTTCAAACTTAAGTGCACCGTGAGTTTTTTTTAAATATATAAACTGGAAGAATGATATAAATTAGATTTGAGTATGTATATCTCCTTTTATATATATTTATGTATATATAAAGGGCCTGAGAAAGCCCTCCACAAAGCAATGTTTTAATGTTATTTTATAAGGCAGTGGCATGGCTTCTCAGCTGAAGTGGCTGTAAAAGATAAAACACAGAATGTAAGCCATTAGATTAATTGTATTTAGCATGTTTCTAATTCTGGCCTGAAAGGAATTAGTGTCACAGGAGGTTGGTGAGCAGAGGGAAAAATAACTGCGCTGTTTTGTCATTCTTCAGCGAAGATTCAAACATAAATTCCCTAGCTATCTATTAGAAAAAATGCAAATTCTGGGGCTCTTGAAACATTAACAGACAAGGGACTTTATCATCTACTGGTGTTACTGTGGCTTTAGCTGGCAAGGCTTAGAGGGACCTTGTCAGTCTGCTTTATACAGAAGCCCTTCTCCTCATTCTCATCATAGGCCTTGCTTTGCTCTTCCTCCTCCTCTTCCCCTAGGCCTCCGTTTGGCTTGCTCAGCTCCTGCACAAGTCACTGAAGAGCTTCAACCAAGAAATGGGTTAAAAAGCAATCTTGCTGTATGCAGTGGGTTTCTTTTATTAATATCCTAATTCATCCTGTTATTAGGCTCTGCTAGTACTTGCTGCAGGTGGAGCCTGACCTTAATAAAAGCCATCGGCCTTGGCATGGTGGCTCCATTGCAGATGGTCCACACTGCTGCCACCCTGGTGACAGAAGGGCACCGGGGATGGTCTGGATGGAGTTGTAGGTGCACGAATTGCCCTTTGCATGGCTTCACCAGCCACGACTACAGTTCTTGAAAGTTGGGGCCATTTGATTCGAGCCTGGGTTGTGCACCACCTGTGATTAGTGGGGCATTCCCGGCTCCAGGAGCAACACTGCAGTCCAGCTGCCAAGGAAGGACTTTAGATTAAAAACCCTGATCACCTCCCATTAATGCTTCTCGCCAATGGTGCCATTAAAAGATTGTCACAATGATAGAATGAGTGACCTTCACATTCCAGAGTTTCACAAGTGCCAGCAGTGCCCTCCCGTTAGATTATTATTGCTGGTTATAATGCCGTGCTATAAATTGTGTTAAGATTAGGCGCAGCACTGAGAGTTACCCGTTCTTCCCACTTCCCATCTTGCCGGGAGCGTGTTTCTCTTGGTGCTCGCTGAGTGACAGTTTGCACCTTCACAGTTTCACGCACTTCATCCTGAATTTTGCTCCTCAGCACTTTTTAAGTTGGTCAGAGCAGCTTTATCCTCTAGAGCAGCTTTAATTTTCATGATAAAAGCAACTCCTTGCCTCATGTAGGGGGTGTCAGGTGCTTCTGGTCCATCAGCCAGATGTAGAGCATTTTCCCTTATTCTGCAAAAACGGAAGAGCATTCTCCAAAGAGAGGCTGGGGGAGGGAAGAGGACAAACTCAAAATAAGTGACTGTAATGGTGTTTCTGTATTTCAAAGAGCCCTCACATGCAAAACAGGAACCTCTTGTTTTTCAGGCACTGCATGCACTTGAATTGGCTGATGCTTACGTCTCTTGCTGAGTTCTTAAAGCTGCTTCCTGCTGAATCGTGCAACCTCATCTTGCTGTGCCTGTGCCTATGTCACAGCAGGGCAGAACCGCGCTGGGTTCAGGAAAGGTGCTGAAACTTTAATGAGACCCCTCTGAACTAAGCGGGCTTGGTAGGCTGGGCATGTTTGAAAAGGCCTTTTGTTGCTTATGTTATGGGAATATTTTGAAAGACTCTCCACTATTTCTCTGGGCAAAACTTTTTTTCTTCTTCTTCTTTCCCAGTTGTTCTGGAAAGGCCTCAGAGCATTTCTCCTGCCATTTAATCACTTGTCAGAGCCTGGTCCTTCAGGGTTTCTTCAGATGGGTAAATCTGAGCTGGCTCGAGTGGCAGCAAGCAGTGGTCACTGTTGGTGGTGACCCGATGCAGGCTGCTCTTCTGACTCAGCCTGACTCCATGCAACCCTTTTTTTTTCCAGGTTTGTGTCTCAAGCTCTGCTTTTGTGGGTAGCTTTGGAGCAGTCATGCACATGCACATTTTTGGTAAGCTCAGAGGGTGCTCAGGATCTCTCTGAAAGCTCTCAGTGCCATACTGGGCACATCACTCTATTAGTTTTCTGCCAGCAGTGTTAGCTTGAAATCAATAAGGCTTTTCCCTCAGTTTCAGCATCATAAACGGCAATAGCAGGAATTCCTTGTGCCAGCAAGCAAGCTAATGGTTTATATCCCTGCTTTTGCCTTGGGCATGGTATTTTCAGGAGAGGATCAATCCTGTGGTCCTTTATTTCATGCCAGGTGAACCCTTGGGCATGATGCAAAATAAGACACCTACAAGGCATCCTCTTGTCTCTCCAGGTAGGCAACCTGTAGTGACAAGAAAGATGTGTTTGGTCACTTAGATTTGATATACAGAAGGTGAAAATCCTCCCATTAATGACTTTTCTGTCTGCAAGCTTGATTCTTCCACTCCTACTCAGTGTTAATAGTGTGTAGGTGGGGATACTGCAGAGCAGGGAGAGGAAATCGCTGTGGGGTTACTCACGAGGTGAGGCTGGCGGGGTTAGGTCCATCTGCCACATCCCATCACTGCTGGCCTTTGCAAGATCACCTTTCTGGCCATGTTTATGACTGAATGCTATGGGTTTTCAGAATGATTTCTGGAGCTCTTTCTAATCAGTGCCCTCACTCTCTGGAGGGCATGTTCTGACATGATATTATCCTGCCATCCGTTCTATTCTCGGTTTATAGCACTCCTTAATATTTAAATGGGTTTCTTGATGCAATTCTTGTACCCCGTTTACCTAAATAATCTATATCTCAATGACTTCTAAATCCACTTCACAAGTTGTTATATTCATTATAAATGAGTTGTAGCGTAACCTGCATCTCAAGTAGGTATTCTCATCTGTAGGTCTATGCCAAGATCCAACTTGAACAGAGAATATATTAAAACTATAAAACCCCCAAGACATACCATGCCATATGAAGTGAGCTCTAAGTACGTGGCTTATTTCTCTTTATCACTTGCATTCACCAGTGTTTCACAGAAAATGTACTATGTGCACACTAGCTGGTTGTTCTCCCTGCCACAGTGGCCTGTACAGCTCCTACCCAAGGGCTGGCCCTTGTAGCAAGGCCATTTGGAGCTGGCCGAGATGGCAGCTTTCTGCCCCACGATTACAAAAATCCATCTGTTTGCCATGTGGGTCTCACTGCTCAGGTAGGAAGGGCTTCCATGCTGCAGTGGACCTCCAGGCTCTCAAGGATCTGAACATCCCGTGCTTGGTTCCAAGCGTGTGACTGGTGTCACTGAGGTCA
The DNA here is from genome assembly GCA_034781795.1 of Crypturellus tataupa. Lineage (NCBI taxonomy): Eukaryota > Metazoa > Chordata > Aves > Tinamiformes > Tinamidae > Crypturellus > Crypturellus tataupa. The sequence continues at coordinate 6,438,357 of JAWLRI010000086.1, forward strand.
CTGTGTGTGCTGGGCAGGTTCGTTTTCAGAGCCGAAGGTGCAACTAGGAGTTGAATGGCCAAAGGAGTCCAGGGAATGACCTGTCTCTGTCTCCAACTGCTTTATTCGTTCTGCAGACAGCTTCAGCTGCCCAAGTGCTTCATCTAGAGGGAAGTTAGACACCTCTTAATCTCAACTTCTGGCTGATTGCTGTGCTAAAACTGGGGACTGCATCACCCCTTAAACACTGCGTATCTGAGAGTCTTGTATAGATGATGCTTTTGAGATTTTACTTCATTTTTAACCCTGCTATTTTATTGCCGTGGAGAAGTAGTTTTAAAAGGATTTGAAAAAAGGAAATAGGGAGTTTGGAAGAGATTCCCGACCACATTGTAGCGATGAATGCAGGAGAAACATTAGAACTTGGCAATACTCCTTTGCTTGTAAAATTTGATAGATTTAGATTTGACTGGTTTGCCTTGGATTGAGTAGGAATGTTATTAGTGCATGAAATTCAATGAGCGCTAATGCTATTTAAAAAGCCCTAATGAGAAGGGTGCTTTTGTGTCAAATTCTATTGTTTTTCTTCTTCCTTTTCTGCTTTCCATATTTGAAGAGCTCTAAAAATATTTTTAACAGCTAAGAAGGGAAATAGACTTTTGTTTGGAGGGCCTGAGGGAGGAGGGAGTCTGGAGGAAGGAGGGTGAATGATTTGGTTGGTAGCTTTTACTCTGTGTATATCTTCTCTTGTGAACCATTAAATTGGGGAGTTCACTTGGGTTACAGCTGGTGCTAATTGTGATCTGGGTTTACTGACTGGCATCCTCGTCTTTCCAATCAAAATTCGTTGTCTTCTGTCTTTTGAGTTCTTTATTTTTCATATGAGTTACAGGACAGTATCAGTTTAAAGGACAAAGAACTGAGACGATCAGTTTTTATAGTCTTTCTTTTTGGTTAAAAAAATCCTTTGATTAATTAGGATATTCTTAAGGAAGTATATTTTGCACATTAAGATCTGTTAAAGTAATCATTCACTCTAATCAATTTTTAGTAGGAAATGCAGTATATACATGACTCAACTGGCATTTAGTCTAAGGAAATCTTTATAAAAGAAGTCAAGAGGCAAAAAAAAAATCTAAAATGATGTTCTGTGAAGAGTAGAAATATTTGGTTGAACTAAAATGAAGCATCCTGTGTTGGATCAGCTCATTGCTAATGTGGGTCTGCCCCTGCCGTGAAAGCCGTGATACAAACCTCATTCCCGGACTGTTATTTCTGCCTTGGCCGTGCCTTGTGGTGTGTCTTGGAAGTTGTCTCTGTAGGAACATCCCAGCAGATGTAGTCTGGGTACCAACCCAACCAGAGAAAGGGTAGGAGCAAGGCGCTCAGAAACATGCTCTTGCAGTAAGCGCTAGGACCATAAGGAGATTCAGTTACTTCCAAATAGATTCTAAGGATGTTTTAAAAGAAAATCTTTCATAGTTTAGATAATCATTGAACTTTAATTTTGAAAAAGACTTTGATACTTTAACTCTTTTCTTCAGTTGGGAGAGAAAAACAAACAATGAATGAGCGGAATTTACTATGGAATAGAAAGTCTGATTTTTTTTTTAAAATAATACACATACAAGCCAAACTGATCAAAACCTCCTGCTCTGGGTCTGTATTTTATACATTTATACAATCTCAGTTCCATAAGCTTGACAGGTCCCTGCACAGAAAGCCTTAGGATCAGGAACCCCAAATATACAATTTCCTTCTTTCTCACTAGTCATTTAAAACAAGGTCCATATTTTACGTCAGCAGACAGAACAGCCTTTCTCTAGCTGCTATAAATCTAAAGGCAATTTACATTGTATAAAGTCTTATGTAATGCACAGTTCATCTCCTGAGTAGAATTTCCTTTGACTTTTGGCTTAGCTGGAAACACCAGCAATTACTCCTGCAGCAGGGAAAGCAGCACCTCCTGTAAATGCTTCCAATGTGGATTTGAAAGACTTTCAAATCCACGGGAAGATAGCACTTGGGTCCGTAAACACGTCAACAGAAGATGGGGTTTTAAGGTGGATTTTGCTTGACAGATCAGTAGTGCAGATTTACTGAGCTGCCTGGAAGCCTGAAATGTGAAAAATCCTTTGATGTGCAGCTGAGGACTACAGTCTGCCACCGGAATGGAGGACAAGGCACATTGCGGGAGCTTGACGTGGATGAAAAGCAGCCTGTCTTGGATGTAGTGGAATAACTCCGCTTAGCAGGCCCGGAAAGGTCTTTTTGCTGCTGAATGACTATGTCCATGTGTGAAAGTCATCTGCTCCACTGTACAGCTGGAGTGACTCAATCTGCAGGGTCCCGTGTTCACGATGCTGGAAGGATGGTCCTTGCTGCATCTGCACTTCACCAGGAGAATCTGCTTTCACCTCCACATCCAATTACTGGGGCTGTCCAGGGAGGCTAGATGTTGTCTTTTGGATGGTTGCACCGAGCACTTTAACTGCAAGGAGAGTTAAAGGGACAAGAAGGGGAGAGCAGAGAGACACAGAGACAGGGCAGAGAGCACACACAGACATAAGGCTTGGGCTTCAAGTCCTGGGGCTTGACTCACAGAGAGATGAGCTACTCCTGTGCATAGCTGAGACCTGTATGCACCATGTGGCTCCCTTGGCCCTGAAGTGGTTTGCACAGCTAAATCTTTCCTAGGACAAAGCAAAAAAGCGGTGTGAGTCATCAGACCTGTGTCATGCAGAACCGAGTCAGGTAACTGGTGGGACTGGTCTTGGAAAGTGCTGAAAAGGGTCCTCTTGGTCTCAAGAAGCAGCATCACACAGAATGCAACTGTTATGAAATACCTCATGGTGTGCTTCATGGCGTTTTGCATAGTATCTGAGCTCAACAAATAATTAATAATAATGAAGCTCAGTGATGCTAACTTTCCACTTTCAGACCTTCTGTTCTAGTAGCTCCAAGAAGAACTCCTAAAGCACCTTGTGAACAGCTACTCTTGCAGCACCTTCTCTTCCCTGGAAGGGATAAATTATCATAACTTGGGCACCAGAGCAATGCCAGTACAACCTGGGCAATATTCTAGTGCAAGTTGCAGGCCTGAGGGAGAAAAGTAACAACTCGGATACCTCATCTCTAGAATTAATGGTTCAGGTTTTTATCATTATATCTTGGCTCTTTTGCAGGCATTTTTTTTCTCAAATTTGCTTAAGAGAAAGCTAAAAAAGAAGCTTTCGGCGCAATATGGGGCGTCTTTCTATGTATACAAAAACCCTTCTCTACAGTTCAAGGACTTGATATTGTTCAATTAACTGTGTGACATCTGCATATTGACACAAGGTTTCATGTCCTGGTCTTACTCAAGGGACTACAGCACCTTTATATTGCTGGCATAGCCGTTTTTCTGGGGTAAGTGGTACACAAGGGCAGTGCTATATTAAGTACAGCATATGCTACAAATCAGAAATGGAAATGCCTCATCACTGCAGTAGGAACACAAGCCAAGGCTAACTTAGCAGCTGGGACACAATATAAGAATAGTAAACCTGGCTGAGAAGGGCTCATCGGAGAAAAACATGATAAAAGAAGCAGGAATTTCTAACTTGCCTTTTCTGAACTGACTGGGGAAAACATTCTCACACACCTTTTCCATCAACATAGAAACAATACCCTCCCCCCAACAAGTCTGCTGAAATTGGTAGTGAAAATCTCAAGGGTTTTGGCTGAATGCTCTTGTTCTCATCCTGGAGTGCTTGTTCTTTTTCAGTTAAAATGGAAAATTTCAAGGAAATGATGTTTCCTTTAAAATATTTCTTTAATCAAAAACTCAAGTACAAGCAAGAAAGGAAAACTTTTGACATAAAACTTTTACATGTTTTCATTTTTTCCACATTTATTTGCTTTTATTTGTATATCTCTTTTATTTGTAGTATATTTCTGGTTCTCTAGGCTATTTGTCTGGATCAACAGGGCAAATATATCCCAGAAAAAAAATCTAGATGTAAATCTCCCTATCACAGCACAGAAAAAAAATCTTCTGTGGCTCTGAAATAACTGTAGGCAACCAGGCAACTCAACCATCAGGACTGAACTGAGCTGCTACTAGGTGGGACAGAGAGCAGATCAGTGGAGCCTCGTGCCTTAGGAGGGCTCTCAGGTGCTGTAAGGACGGCCTTTGGCTGTGTCTACAGAGACACAGCTAGCTCCATAAGCAAAAATTCAATGGCTTGCTCCATGAGTGGGCCCTTCCTAAGGTGCTCTGATACTTGCAATCTGTGTCAGAAAGAAGCACGCTCAAAAAATAGTTGTAGGTTAAGCAGGACCTGTACTGTGTGGCTCCTGGGTTTGTGGTACCCAGGGGGTCAGACTGGGTGAGCATCTGACCTGAAATCCTTGAAAGAGCAAAGGTGGGAAACCATGGAGCAGTCTGCAAACCAGCAAGGTATCAAGAAAGGGGCACATTGTGGGATGTGTGGAAAAACAGGGCTCCATTGATCATGGAGCCTGGAAAACGAAAGTCTTGGAGTTGGGAATCCTTTTTTTTTTTCCTCTCTCCAAGGAAGAGGCCTGTGGTCAGAGAGACCACAACTCTGTCCCTGAAGCAGCTCAGCTGTCCACTGGTTATATGACTGATGACCACAGTGGGAATTTCTGCTTTCCTCTATGCAGTCAGCGGGTAATGTTTGGCTCATGGGGGTACCGGTTTAGGGTCTCAGGTTGCTTATCATGTGCATCCCTTTCAGCTAATCCGGAGTTCATTTCTGAACTCTTAACAGTGTGAAATGTGGCTCCTTATGGTGTGCACCTCTTCTTCCCAGGGTGGAGGGTGGTGGGATCCCTGTAGCCACTGAACAACCTGTGCTATGAAGCTGTAGTCCTACAAGATATTTAGATTAGTCCCTCCAAAGTAAGTGTCAAGAATTGATACAATAGCAGTACCTCTTTTTTAATTTCTTCCAAGCCTTTTCTTGTCAAATACTGCACTCTGACCAGACGCAGAACTGCTATGTAGCGTCAGCTTCTTTTAAGGTTAATGGGTATTGTTTGCCTGTTGGTTATATGAATGGCTCAGTTCTTCAATCTGCTTGTTACAGGAATTAACAACAACAAAAAAGTTAATAAGCATTGTTAAAAATCTCCGTGTAAACAGTGCACCTTTGTTGAACTGTTTGGTCAAAGAAGGAGGGTTCCTGCTCTTTGTTTGAGTTTTTGGTGTCCCTTGTGCCTCATTCCTCTGATGCCAGCAGTGTCCCCTCCCTTTGTATGGCACATCCCACCACACAGCACAACATGGCATGTCAGGCCTCTTGCTTTCCTCTCTGGGAGCTTTGATGCATTATAGGAGATATAGTGCATTTGAAGAACTGTAGCAAAGACTGAGAGTTTGAAAAGGAACTACATTTCTATAACATCTATTAGTCTTAGCATCTAGTCCTATAGCATCTATTTTTATCTCAAATATTCTCTTTTTTCATGTTTAGAGAGAAAAAATAAACACATTTACAGTGAAATTTTAATGAATGAAAAGGTGGCAAGCAGCTATTGACTTTTTCACTTGAAATTTTATTTGTTTCTCCCGGTCTAGTGATTCTCTGTGGCATTGCTGTGAAACGAATATCCCATGGCTGTCAAGTGAACTCTAAAACCTGGCTCAAGCCTTACCACTGTTCAGTGGTGTCAGAAGAAGGGCTGTTCTGTTGCATGTTCATTTGATGCTGGGCTGCTCTGTTGCATGTTCATTCTGAAATTTTCAAATGTGGTCAACACGTGCAGTTTTTCTGATAGATTTGGAAGTGACTTTGCCCTGTGGCTTCAGTTCGTAACATGAGATATTACTGTTTTACCTGCTCTTTGTTCTGCAAACTGAAGCTCTGTCGGATAATGATGATGTTCAGGTTCTCGTGGTTCCTCTTGTCTTCAGCATACTCCCTCTTTTCACAGCAGTGCTGATTCTTCCAATAAATATTCCACAACATAAAAAGTGTAGGTTTGTTGGGTTATGACCAGAATCAAATGCAGACAATGTTGGCCTGGCCCCCACCAACTTTATCAGTGTTGCTGTAAGAAACCTGGCTTTTGTCAGGTGTCCAGTAGAAATATTTCCCCTCTGTGTGCTGGAAATGCTGCGTGCCAGGCTGCTTGTCAGCAGTGCTGCACTGATTTAGTGTTCTTGGTGGCACTCCAGCCCCGACACCTGACCTGAAACCTGCTCAGCCAGGTCTATCATCTCAAGTGTCACACGAGTCCATAAACCTGAGAAAGGTCAAAGGACAGTTACTTCTGCATGCTGCATAAGCCTCCTCTTGATCCCTTAAAGATAGTTTGGTGCCGCTCTGACTTATGTTGATGGTCTGCCAGATGGAAGTGTTGGTCATGACAGCTTGATCATTTTAACATAGTTCATGGGTGTAGACATCATATGGTGGTGCTCCTCAAGAAAGCATTTAAAGGAGCAGAAGGTAGTAACTTCACAAATTAGTTTAAAGACGGCCTAAAAGAAAAAATACACCCATGGCATCATCCTGCAATGTAGGCATCAGCGCAAAAAATGATCAAAGTTGTTTACTGCTCCAAGCAGAATTTCCTTATAGCTGTGCTCAGCTGACCTGGCTCTGCAAATCCTTTGAAAACACTGATGTGCAAAGGAGGAAATTACCTTACTAACCTCTGGCCTCATATTCATACAAACAATATTGGGACCAAATAAGACTACTGATGGAGAGTCAATACAATAACGCTGAAGGCTAATATATTAATTTCATTTACACAGCTAAGAAAGTCCAGAATAGGCCAGTTACAGTCAGCATGTTCTGCCCTCTATGCTGACCTCAGGAAATTTTAATGGAGGTATGTAAATGTGAGAGAAAATAAAAGATGTTCATCAAATTAGGAGAAGAAAATATCTGAAAATGGCATTTGGAAGAGGAAGGCAGGCAACTTTTAAATGATAGGGGTAGAAACACATCCAAACAGAATATATGTGACAGATTTTTTACAAAGCTTCACCGGGCTTCTGTGAATGTAATGTGCAAGCTGGGAGTATTGGATTCAAAATAATAAAAGGCTCCCAGTCAAGCTCCATCTCATTGCAAAGAACTGTAGTGGCTTTAGGCAGATATTAAGAGGTTGCAAGCAAGTGCTTAAGCAGCCTTACATAACAGATAAACATGATGGATCCATATGTAGTCGAAGCACTTCTTAGGATAAAGAGAATTCCCCAAAATTATAGTAGAGGAAAAGCTGGAAGTGGTGAGGGATTCATCTGAGGCTACTGTAGGAACTACAGCATAAGAAGCCAATTAATTCTCAGGCTATACAGTGAGCAGATTACAGGATGAAGGGTTTTTTGCATTTGGAAACCAAATGTAAGGTTAAAACAGGCAAGACTAGGAAGCAGGGAAGATCCTCAGAGACACTAACCCATATTAGACCCAGCTGCAGCTCTCTGCAGCTGGACACGTCCTTTTTCTAAGAGCCGAAGAAGCATTCACAGATGCCTACTTACCAGAAAGGTAAGACCATGCAACACAGAGTAGGCCTGTTTGTGCTCTTTATGCAGGCATAAATTCACCTTGGCATGTGTGACAGTACATCTGAACTGAAGCTTGGATGCTACTTTAAGCAAGCTTAGTGCAAGGAGAGGTTTACACGGAGTGCAGCCCTAAAAATAGGCCTGAAACTGCCCTACCTGGCACACACGTGCTCACATGCTGTGTGATGAATGGAGAGAGATATATGAAGGCTGCCTCTCCCAGCCCGTAGTTTAACTGTCTAGTTACACGTTTCAAGACCAACACAATATGTGAAGCATGTTACTTTTTCATAGAAGACTTCCCAGAAATAAAATGGAAAATTTAATCCTCCTCCCCCCTCAACCTGTTTTTTTAGACCTTCTCAAAAGAGGTTTCTGTGTGCTGTAATTTGGGACCTGTATAAATATATTCCTCCTGCAAAGGGCGATAATTACCACACCCACACAATTTTATAATACACACATCTAATTGTAGCACAGTCATTTGTGGCAACCAAGCACTGAAAATATACTTTTATTGCATGCCTCTCAGCAACGATAAAAAGTCTTTTTTATTGCTACCTGAACATATACTTTCAGGGCATTTTTGTCTAACTAATCTACTTTTAGACTTTTCTTTTAGTATGGCTTTCAAAATTCCCTTTGTGCAATTAAAAATGTAGGTAATTAGCAGGGACACAAAGAGGCTTTCTGGGAATGTCTCATCTCCATTTCTTGCAGCGGGACTGGGGTTTGGTGCTTGATTTTGAGCTCTCCTGGGATGTTGCACTGATCTGAAAAAGACCCTGGGAGGGAATGAGCTATTTCCCTTTGAATTCAAATCCGGGTATTGTTCTGGGAATGGCTCACTCCAGGAGCTGTTCCCTATAGGCATTCCCCTATAGCTTCCTTATAAGCTGTTCTCTTGTCTCCTCTGATCCTAAATGGCAATCTGAAGCCTGCATTTATCAGAACATGTTTCAGGATTTGCTGAGCCTTAAGATCTGATCTTGAAACTCTTATATATAGCTTTGGCCCTCAATATTTAGGATGTCTCAAAAGATTTTATGCCAATAGGTGTTTACCATCCAATTTGTGGATTTGTGGGTTGCTTACGTTTTTGGAAGGTGGATGCATACAGCTGGCACAGGAAAGATCATCCAAGGTCCTGCTGCTGACTGGATAGCTGTGGCCTTTTTTAACTCTGGCCAAAAAAATCTTCTTAGCCAGAAAACATAATTCAGCAACGCAAATATAGCCCGTCAAAGCTGCTGCTTCTCTGCTAGCTGCCCCTAGAAGGAGGCAGAAGGAGATGGCTGGGGACCTCGAGTGAGAGCATCCGAGGGGCTGGTTTTCTTGCCTGGCACCTCAGGGGATGCTGCTGTGTGAGTCGCACTGACTCGTACCAGGTGCTGTGCAGAGAAATCCTGCTGCACTTCTGGGAGATTTACCCTCTTGAGCTTCAGCTGCTGCAACTTTGACTGCAGAAGGAGGGAAAAAACAAGCAGTTCAAAGGCAGAGGAGCATTGGGCTCATACGTGGGATTATGACAGAAGGATTGGGGCTGGGGAGAGAGCAGGAGGAGGGGGAGTGGGGAGAGGCGACGCTGCAGCTTTGCGTGAGGAGCCGATGAGAAGGCAGGAAGTGGAGTTCCCTGGGGAGCCGCTCTGTGCTCACGCTGGGCTCTGGGATGACTGAGCCCGCCCTGAGCCTTATCTGGGGATCTCCGCGCCTCAGCTCCGTGAGTCAGAGCAGGACTTTCCCATCTTTAGGCTCCTTCTGTCCCCTTGATGCTCCCCTTCACCCCATCCCAAGCTCTCCTTGGGAAGGACGCCCAGGCAAAGTCTCCTGCTTGCAGAGCTGGGGAAGGGGTTTGAAGCAGCCCCCTCTGAGAGGAATCGCAGCTGTTTGCTGCCCCCCTGAGCAGCGCTCGGTGCCACGGGTCCATACGGGAGTGCAGCAACACTGCGGGGATCCCACCGGGCACAGCCGGCACCCGGCACCTCTCCTGCAGCTCAGGCGGGCGCAGGACCAGGCTGAGGGCACAGCTGCAACCCAGATGCTTCCTGCAGCCCCTTGCTGCCAGGAGACAATTAACCCAATTGCCTAATTGGAGGGACCGGCTGGAGAAGCCCCTCGCCGTGTCTCCCCTCCCTGCTCCCACCCTCCCTACTGCCTTTGCTGGGTGCTTAGGTGGGCTCAAGTCCCCAGTTAGGCACCAAAGTTAGATGTGCCAAGGCAGGCACTGCAGAAGCTCCTGGGATGGCCTGGGTGTCCCCCAGGATTGGCCTCGGCCTGCTCTTGCTCCCTGATCCGCCAGCACGGATTTCTGCGGCAGCCCTTGCTTTGCCGTCTGCTGCCTCTTCTTCCCGCGCTTCCTGAATGAATTTGCAAGCCAGCTCTATTTATGGATTTGTTTTTACTCCTGAAGCTCAGGAGGATTTTCTTTTTGCTTGTTTAGTCAATAAATCATCCCCCATTATCATTCGTATCCGTTATGGAGGTGTTGCTAAAGCCCAGCCCTGAGGACCCCTCTTACATGGCCGCAGAGCAAACTTGCAAAGCATCAGCCCAGCCCAGGAGCCCCAGGTGTCTTCCAAATAGGTGACAGTAATAACTTTGTAGGTAGCCGAGTTGTCTTCATTGATTCATTTTAGATTATTTTAAAATAATCTTACTCAGCATCTTTTTAATACCCTGGCTGATATTGATTAGAAAATCTTCAAACCATTAGCTCAGTGGAGGTAAACAAATATGATAGAAATTTTGAAGAGAGACGTGTCAGGAATGCCACCAAAGGATGGGTCAAATATTGATTTTTGTCTGTCTCTGAGCCAAGGTGAGCCAGGCCACAGTGAATGAATGAACATTGGGAGGCAAGAACATTCTGCAGAAAGTTATTACTTTAGGAGCTGTTGTACCTGACTGCAGCCCAAAGCAGAGCCATGGCCCCTAGGTCTGCAGCACGGTGAGAGCTCCAGACCAGCACGGTCACGGTCACCAGCCGAGCCACCTACAGCTGTTGGCTGTATCGGGACAGTATCTCTCCACTGCCAGTGCAGGGAGGTGAGGGTGTGTGTTCCTCTATGGAAAATCACCTGAAGAGGACATTTACCTATTAAAAAATGGTTAATGGAAATTTGGGATGATACAATGCATTGACAGGTAGTATATATATATATTTTCATTAGAAAAAAAGTAGTAGAAAAAGATTAGTTTAAAAATACCAACTTGGATGTATCCTGTAAGCCCTGTGGGGAAGAGCACCGGGACTTTTTCTCAGAGCAGATTCATGGTACAGCAGAGCCGCATTGCTCCACTCGTGCTCCGAGACACAGGACCCAGATGTCCTGGCTTTCATTCCTACTCTGCATTCCTCATAAGTTATAGAGTAATTGGGAGTTGAGAATATCCCTGTGAATATTCTGATTTGACAAGTACATGCAGAGGTAATAACAGAAAGCTTTTATTATGGAAATAGAGATCAAGTCAAAAAAACAAGAGCCCTGTTTATTAAAGCTTCAGTTGCAATCTAATATGCTACATTCGGTGACTCACCCTTCGAGTCATCGGGACACGCATGCTAATGCTGATGCTGGAAAGCCACAGAATGATGCGGGAGGCTGGGTAACGAAGAGCGAATGATCATTCCTGTTAGCAGGATGACTGGAACAGCTCTGCTCATTCACTACCTGCTTCTCTGTCATGGCTAATGCACAGAGCACCTTATCTGTATCCCTAATCTGCTTAAATGCATGACTCACACAACAGGCCTGTGCCAGGACGATGATGGTTACAGATCTGAATGCTGGGGCTGACCAGCCCCCTCCCAGCTCCCTCGCCAGCAGCCTGCAGTGCCGAGGTTGGGCCTGCAGCACCGAGGCAGCGGTGATGGGCTGAGCAGCTCTGTGCCTTGGGCCTGTAACACAGAGGCAGCGGTGACAGGTTGAGCAGCTCTGTGCCTTGCTCCTGCAGCACTGGGGCAGCGGTGGTGCCGTGTTGCAGATGCTCTGGGCACTGCAACCCTTGCCGGAGTGTCACGGTGATGCTGTGGGCGCCGTGACCGCCTCGTGTGGCCATTCTGGTCCAGACTTGTGCAGGTCCCCTCTGAGTGGGAAAGAAGTGTTTCAGCGTGTGGAGTGTGGCTGACAGCTGAAGTGTGTTTTGAAAACACAGCTATTTAAGAGTATATAATAGACTGATAGATCCTGTCCCTTCTCAAGGGGAAGCTTGGTTTATTTTAAGGAGGCAATCCCACCAGCTGATAGACTCCTTGTCAATGCAGTCCACATCAGTATCGTTTACGTGTGTATAGCCTGAAGTGGCTCATACCTGACTGCTGGGAGATGTGAGGATTTGCTTATCATCTTCAAGAGTGGGGACATTGCTGGAAGTCTCCTCTGACCCCTTTTCAAATTGGTCCTTCTGCAGAAGGCCTTAGGACTGCCAAGCTGCTTTAGAGGAAAATGAACAAACACTCCCAGAATGAGAAATAACGTAGCACTAATGGGGTTCTGTAGGTATCCTTCACTAGATGGTTACACTGGGGAGACAGAGTGACAGAAATGACAGGAACAAGAGAAGCAGGTGAATTCATGCTCTGGGGCCTGCTAATGAATTGCTCTGTGAGCACGAGAATGTTTCACAGTAATCCTCAAGCACCCCAGGCTCACTGTGGAATTGCTTGGCTTCTTCCCTAGCTACTGCTGCTGCTGTTAGCTGTAAAGTTTGTCTGGATTTGGGATGTCTGAATGGATCAGGGCTAGGTGATGCTGATGGAGTGTTGCAATGTCTTTTCCATCAAGTGACAGGGAGCATATGAATCATCAGCTGGTACTGAAGGGGGGAGCTACCGTCTCCATCAGTCTCATTTCGCCTTTGACAGGACTCCCCAGGGCTTGTCACACATGACGTTTGTATAGCCGAGACCTTATCCCTGGTTTTACCCTGGGAACAGTAATTGCCTAGATAAGATGGGGAGATAAATATCTCAATGGCTGTTAAGAAAAGATTCAAAAAAGCCGGGCCCTTAAAACCAGGTATCACAGCACCTAATTACTAGGTGCTTGGTCTCTGTGCTGCAATTCAGTATTAGTGGGAGTAGCCTGTGGTGCTGGAGGACTTAGCAGAGAGTTTTGTCCACTAGCTGTGTGAGCCTGCAGCTACAGAAATCCAAGAGAAACACTCTGGGCTTCACTGTACCGAAGTGCTTTTCTAGATCTGGCTCTGGAAAAGAAGCAGGAAAACTCCTGCTTCTTTTAGTTTAGCAGCTGGGAATTCAGCCGCATAGATATTTCACCTGAGCTCTTCAGTTAGTTGCTGTTTGGTATCTTTCTGCCTTGTCCCTGCAATCGGCAGAGGTGGCCAGGAGAAATGGCTGAGCTCTATCCATCACAGCTTTTTTTTTTTTTTTTTTAATTTTATTTTATTTTTGTATATGTATATTTTTTGTATATGTATTTTGTATATGTATGAGCGTTTCCTGTTGGTCTCTCAATAGACAGGTTGCTCCGTACATACTGTTCAGACCTGGCAGTGATGCCGTCCTGTAAGTACTTTTAGAGGCACAGATTCTTATAAGGACATTGTGCCACGGGTCCAGAAATGCACTGTTGTATGCATTGCAGCTTCAGCTACACCTATGGCATGAAAGTAAAGAGCTTGACTTTGCTATCACCTAAGCAGTAATAGTGACTAACCAACCTTTGCCCACCTTAATGACGGTTCCTCTCCCTCCACTTCACCGGAGAAGGGCAAAGCACAGAAAATGCAGAGTTGAAAATGTTGCTGCCAAAAAGTCCTCAAATAAACCCTGTCTTTTATCAACTGACATTTCAGCCAAGCTGCCTTCCTCGAGGCTTGATAGGAGCTGAGCTAGAAATGTGTTTAAGCTGGTGGAAGACCTCTGCAGTAAGTATAGCAGAAGGAGCCCCACCACACTCAAGGGGTGCTGTGGATTTTCAGCTCCCTTCCACGAGGAAGCAAACACACAGTGTACTCCTAACAGCTTGCTACCTCCTGATGTTCATCTACTTAGACCTGAGTCTCTTCACTGGGCAAATGGGAGTAATTTAGTCATTATTTCCAGCAGCAAATTGACTCCATTAGAGTTCAGCTGCCCGATGCTCCAGCTGCTAAAGGGGTGGGTGTGGTGCTGTGTGGCTGCCACAAATTAGACTTCTTCTTGGTTCCTGGTTTGCCTTTACAAACACTCAGCTACTGCATCTCTTTAAATTCACTCCTTGGGCTGATGCTTTTAACCCTTTCTCAGCTTCTGTTCCAGAGCACAGAGCAACACCGGTCTGTTTCTTGTCGGCTTTACTGTCCTGTCCCTTGTGCTCCTGAGCTGCACTTTCTCGTCCTGCACCTTTGGTTCACAGCAGAAACAAACTGTGAGCATTGCAGACCCAAAGGGAGGGGGAAGAACATCTCCTTCCTTTAAAGCAAATGCAGACTTGGTCACTGTGACCACCAGTGCTTTGTGGCTAGGAACAGAAACACTAGTGACATTCTTGTGCTGTATTAACCATTTGTTAAATCTTCCAAGTCCATCTGCTTAGGATGAAATCTTTTTAACGACTGGACACGAGCAATTTAGCAACAATTTTTCAGAAGGAAATGGGCTCTATTTGATCTTTGGTGCCCATTGCTCCAGCTGGTAAACTGCGGATGCGACATAAACACGGCTTTGCTCGGGATCGTTCAGGGCTGCTGGCCAGCCCCATCAGAACAGCACAGCAGATGTGATTTTCTTATCTCTGGCACCCCAAGGCTGTCCCTCCCCACACTTCCTCTCCATGTGCTCTGAGAGGTGCTGCTTGTTCTGATGAGTGTTTCTTCAGGCAATTGCAGTTTCGTTGTTAAATACTGATATCTTTCCATCCGCCTCCTAATGTTGATACGCATACGTGGCTCACTGTTCTGGCTCTGACAGCCTTTCTGCAGCTATTTATTGTCAAATGCAATGTTTATGTTCCCCTGCAGCATATATTGATACCGCATAGGGTCAATGTCGCAGGAAACTGGGTCTTTGAGATAAGTATCTCTAAGCAAATCCCTCTCAAATGCCTTGGCTCTGAGTGATTTCTGAACATGTGACTCCAGAAGTTAAAAAAGAGAAAAAACTCTGGAAAAAGAATTGTGGAAAAACAAAGCAACAAAAAGTCCTGCTATAGGCAAACATTTTCAAAAAGTGCAGGCTAATTGAAAAAATAGACAGTGTTTTACACTGTATCTGCAAGCTACAAGTGCCAACCGACAAGAATGTGGCAGAAGGTGACCTGATTTGGTAACAGCTGTCTCTGAAGCAAGCGATGTTTTTACTCATTTTCCTGTAATTCAAGCAGAGGAGGGCAATGCTGAGACTGTGTTCAGAAACTTGAGGAGAACTTGAGTTTGGGGTTGATCTGGTACTGATCTGGGATCCAGTTGTTTTGATGGAAGGATTAGGTCCCTGAGAGCCTCGCTATATTCAGGATTGAGATGTGAGACAAAACTAATCCAGGAAGAACTAGTGATGCAAATTAAAATTTGCCAGGCTAAGGAAGTTGTCCAACTTAAACTGAGGCATACAAAGCATACAGAAATCCAGAAAGCTGTAGGGCAGCAGACCACAAAGAGAAGGGATATTCAAAGTTATGTTCAATAAAGAGCAACACGTATTATGCTGCAGGACCATGCTGGCTGGATAGAAGCATCCTACCATCAAGCTAGAAGATCAGGAAAGTCTGAGGTGAGACCTGTCACATCTATTCTGAGTAGTCATATTACCTCTGACAGTGATCCAGAGTTTTGTGCCATGAGTTTAAGCAATTTGCGGTGAGCGCATATTGCCGCTAATGCCAATTATCTGTAATTTGGTGGACTGAAAGAAACTAATGTCAGACCTGTAAATTTTCTGCTAAGCAGGCACAGTTTCAGTGTCTGGTTTGGTTGTAGCTCTGTGAAAAACCACCACTGCAGCCTGAGCTGCTGCCCGTTGAAAACCAAATGTTAGATACTGAAAGTCAGTGGCAACTTGCATATGTATAACATGCCAGATAAAGCAAAAAAGAAAAACACGGCGTTATGCTCAGTGAGGTGTGGAGCCCTGCCTGTGCCAGCACTTTGTGAGCGTGACACTTCACGTGTCAGAAATTGGAAATTGCTGCGTAGAGCAGCAGTGTTATAAAAACTGTCCCATAGTTGTATGGTAATGCCATTTAGAGAGATACATGCTCAGAGTAATGGGGAACATCTCCAGATCCCAGGAAGGGTGGAAAAAAGGGAAACCGAGTCATATGATCTGAGAAAGTGTCAAATACAACAGCCATGGTGGGCTGAAATGGTTAAAACTTCGGATGACATGGGCAGAATTGATGATTTACTACTGTTGGGAAACAGTTGTGCTGATATTTCAGGGTGATCCACAGGCACATGCTAGAGATGTCGGAGAAGCTGATTTAATGTTGGCTGCGTAAAGGAGTGTGTGAGTGTGCCTCTGCCCTCCACAGCTAGTTATGAGCCAGTGCTGTGTTGTGCCTGTTCTTCTGCTACACAGTGGGACGGAGAGGTGACGTTGATGACACTGCAGCCAGCAGATGACTTAGACTTCCATGATGGTGCTGAGCTTACCTGTGCTAGACTATTTCCCACCAGGAGCACAGACACTATCATTTGAAAAACTGCCTCAGAAATAGCACTTTTGGAAAGTATTTGGCCTTCAAATTATGGCCCATCTCCCATGTCTCTGGTTGGTCAGCTAGTTTTGCTACAAACAACTGCAAAGGAATAATCAGTGCTTATTTTCCAGCAGAATTTGTCTACCTCCAGCTCTCCTCTACTTAATCATGTTGTATTCTTGTCAGCTGGATGAAGAGACGCCCTTATATCACATGAAGATGTTAAGATCTTGAAAAGCTATTTTCATTTGGGTCTTGTGTGCTGTTGTTGAGCATCCTCACTGCAGCTGTGACCTCGCAATTGGGCTGAGGGAGAACTTCTTGCTGAGTTTTATTTAAAAAAAAAATGAGGAAAGGTGGCCTCATAGATCAGGCTTTTGTTTCCTTCTCTGGTTATCTTGGTTCCTCTGCTTTGGATGTAAATTCTGTAAATGAAATGTCAATTTCTCTGTTTCACCTCTGTGTTCAAACTTGGCTGCTTGAGACTTCTCACAGATCAGCCAAGGAGAAACAAGGACATGAGGAATCGCTCTCTTAGTTAGGACATGAGGGATTGCTCTGTTTCAGCAAACCGTTTCATATGCATTTGGAAAGGGTGCTCGCAGGACGGGGATCTCGGGGTTGTTCCCCCAGAAAGGAATGGAAATAGAAACTGCTCTGGAAGATAGAGATCCTTCTCCATGGCAGAAACTGGTTAATTGTGGATCCAAAATTCCTGATGTTTGGGATGGGGATCTTATATTTTGAAAGGAAGGCCCTGCAGTTTATTCTGAACAGAGTTTCCTGCACCTTGTTGTTGCACTTCCTAAGCCTTCATTAACCTTCGTTAAGGAAATGAAACGTGTGGTGTTTGTATGAACTGACACCTTTTCACTGCTGTTGAAGAGGATGCAATGCAACCATTTGCTGCAATTCCTGCCTATGTGTTACAACATAAAGAAACCTGTTTGGAGCACTTCTATTTCCTTGTTACCTCTGTGTAGAAGCCTCAGCACTGTCCATGTGTTAATGGGGAAACCTCTGGGCCCTGACTCTTCTCTTGCTTAGGTTCTCCATCCAGCCACAACCTCATCTCTCAAGCTGAGGTTCTCTCTTCCCCACTGCAAACACCACAGTCATCTTGCAGTTGCTATTTTCCAGAAGAAAAGAGTTTACCAGTGACTTCTCTCTGCTTTTGGCCTTTGGCTACTCTTCCTCACTTTGCTTGCAGGATTTGCTGTTGAGTTTCAAGTGAGAAACCTCTGCTTTTTTTTTTTTTTTTTTTTTTTTTTTTTTTTTGCTGTGAAGGCACTAGCAAAGCTAGACACATCAATCCTGTGTTTATTTACAGGTCAGGTACAGGACGGGCAAGAGCAATCTGAGATTTCCCTTGTTGCTCTACACAACACTGACCCCTTAAATGACCTGAACTTTTATGGAGGGTGAGAGGTAGTTCAAACTCTGTGTTAGCTCAACCCTCAGCCCACAGAGTATCGTGCGGGATGGCTCAAATGTGCCAATTTATGTGTAGTGATTAAGTGGAATGGTCCATGATCTATTAAGATCTGAGCAAATTACAGCCACATTAATTAAACATAGGCTCTCTGGTTGAGCCTAAGCCACAGATGGCATCCCACAGATGGAACGCCACTCCTGATATTCACAGAGCCACTCAGCCCTTTAACTTCAGCTCTTGCTGATTAGCAGAGCAATTTATTTTAGGTACAGCTATTGGCTTCTGCTGAGGAGAGTGCTCTTAAATGGATATCACTGACAAGGGCCTAGTATACAGAAGGAGACGCAATGGGGAGCACGGGTAATGGAATCTCCAAAAGTTATCAGCCGCTCTTCCAACCAGCCTTTCGAAGCAGCGGGGAGGGAATTGGGCCCCGAGTTTCCACTGATGTTCAGTGGCATTTGACTATTTTCCTACTTGAGGTGTTATTTTTTGGACTGATTGTAGCTGTGACCTGTTGGAGGATGCCATGATTAGATCTTCTAATACTGAATATGGAGCTCTTTTATAATGGAAACATTTACTTTTTGAAGCAGAGTCCTAAAAAGCAGAGTCCTTCTTGTTCCCTACAGAAGGCCTAGGTTATGGCTCATTGTTTTTTGCTTTGTCTTTTTGTCAGCACTTGTTGAAAAGATGCACAGTAGCACCAAAGGGTCTATTTAGCAGTAATGGCTATTGGTGAGACCCTAGAGCAGGGCCCCATTCTGCTAAGCCCTATGGATTTTCCATGCTGAAGAGGGGAAGATGAGATGAAGTAAAATTTCTTCAGCTGGCCAAATGGGAACCAAAGCACTAGAAACAAATGACTTTTCCAAGGTCATAAAAGAAAACATGGCAAAGCTAAAATGTAACATAAGATTGCCTGAGTACTAGGCCAGCGTAATAATGTCAATTATTATTATTATTAATGTCAGAGGAGGAGGAGGGAGGAATAAAGGAATGAGATTTCTGTAGGGAGAGGATGGCAGGGAACAATTTAACGCTTTAAGGCATCTTGACACAGTGTGTAAAGATAAGTGTGGGATTCTAAAATCAAAATAGATCTCTTTTAAAGTACACCATCTCATTTATTACATTAATTTTTAGTTAGAGAGGTGGGAGGGAATTTGCTATTACTGTCTTTGAAAGAAGGCAGCCTGTTACATCGGTAATTAAGAGTGTTACTGGAAAGGACTTGCACACTTCAGGACCTCTTTTATAACTGTAGCAGCCAGGCTCGGCTGAAGATGCACTGGTTGCCCTGATAAAGGGTCATCTTCAGAAACAGCATGAAGGCAGTTCAGAGGCTTTGGCGCGTGTTCTGGCGAGCTCTTTCCCCTGCCAGAGCTGGCTCGTATTGTCAGGTCTCTCTGTCGCGATGCCCAAAGGCATCATCTGCCAACAACCACCTACAGGAAGCTGGGAGCTCGCTGCTGTCATTTCTGCATGAGCAAGGAAAAGAGCAACCTCGTGCTTTAGCAGCTGTGAGATGAATGCTTATGCCTTCCTATAGATAGTAGTGAGGCATGAAATACCTGGAGACAGCTCGCCCACCTCTTTTGAAGAGACATGAAGAATTTTTAATTTGGGGAGCAAGTGGTTGGAGGGCAGGGCTCTGGAGAGACAGTGCTTCCCATCCAGCCCCCTGCCTTCACTGACATCTCTGGGAGACCAAGCACAGCTTTCGCATCACGTAATGGAAGGTTAAGGTCCACTAGTTCGGGATGGTGATGAACCTAAGGCAGATGGCTTCAGACTCTATCTTCTTCAACTGAAGCTTATTTAGGCGCTTTCATGTGTGCTGTGGTTGTTCTGGGAGTGTTTTTTTCTGCAAACAGCTGCTGAGAGCACTAGGTTCCTTTAGGGCAGCATCTGCAGTTGCTCCTCACTTGGCCAGCAGTAGAAGGCTGTGGCTATGCTTTTGTTCGTCATCATGGATCCTGGCTCCAAGCCCAGGCTTCTGGGCAGGACCACTCACTCTTTGGCCCTTGGCAGTAAAGTCTGTGCCTTTGAGTCTCTTTGTGTTAAATTCTCTGCTTAAATTACTGCTTTTGCGTAGGGAAGACTAGGTCTTGATGGAACATCCAGATAATGTAAGCTAGTTTCCAAACATTTTAAGGAGAGGGAGTTGCTGGGATAGTTTCATCCTGACATTTTGGCCCTTTGTTTTTTGCATTTCCCATTTCCATAGGAAGTGTAGGGTCTGAAGAAACTTCTGTGGTCCTTATAAGCCTGCTGCTTAAAACAAGTTTTGATGGACTTCACCTAACATATATATGAAATTATCATGGACCCAATTCACATGCAGCCAGTTAGCTGGAACAAAGAACCTTACAGCTGATGACAACAGTGTCTGTGCAGAGCTGCCTTGGACTTGTATCTGGAGAGCTGGAGGCTGAGTCTGGAGCAAGAACGTTTGGTTTCACAGTGGGAGCTCTCTTGATTCCAGGGGACAAGTTGGTTCTCTCTCAGAAGCGGCTGCTTTGAGGCTTTCTTGGAGTCACAGTTGCCAATTTCTACAGCTCATCTGGAGAGAATAAAAAAGGAAAAAAAAAACTATTTCAGAAGAAATAATTAAAATCTTTTTCCTTCTACAGAAAACTTTAATATTTCAAGTTTTCATTCATACTCTGAATAATATATGTGAAATATCTGAATTCTCTTCAGCCGGGATATCCTCAGTCATGATAAGTTCTGGGTGGAGCTATATCTTTCTTTTCTACTTTGGCCTCCTCTTGGAAGTTAAATCTCATTTTCATCTGGAATTTTTTAATCATAGCTAGTTGAGCTGGATCAGGTATTTTTCCCTGTTCTACAAGATGCCTGTGGGCCTCTGGTGTCTGTAAATTGGAAGCCTGTTGAAAGATCCATTTTCCATAAGCATATTTCACTGCTTTAGTGAGCTGTGGGTTGCTCTGCTAGGTTTAGTGTTTTCAGGTGGTAAGATCTTGCTCTTGGTTGGCCTAAAGTTCAAGCAGGAAAATCGAGTCATTCTGAGTGTTAGTTAGCTATCAAAGTTTCTCTCAAACATACTTAAAACTTTGGAAAAGCTTCAGCTCATTTTATTGGTTATAGACTATTTTCAAAATACAAAACAACTTTTTTTTCTCTGTCTCCTCCATCACTTCTGAATATACAACCTTCAAAACAAGTATGAGCAAAATCTGTTTCTAACGTGTTTACAATAATTAGCATTTTAGTCAAAGTCTAATAATACATATATTTCAATACAAGATTATTAGTCATGATTTCATTTGGAAATTGTTTTTCTACGCTTTCTTTCTCAAGTGCATTTATGTTGGGTGATCTCTTCCTTCCCAAAAGTGTCTTATTATTATAGTTGACTGTTACTTGTCATTATAGCCTTTCACAAATTAATAAACTCCCTTGGCTTGTACTTTATGAGAACCATGACTAGTTCTGTGGATAGGGAGTGGTGAGACTGAGAATTCTGGTAGTTTTCCTTCAAAAATGCTATTGCATTTCAAAGCTTTCTCCACCTACTTGCCTTGATATGAAGAGCTGTGGAAGGATAATGGTCATACCCCAGATTATTCAGAGAGGAATGATATGAACAAGAGTAGTAATCATTCCAACATCTCATCAGATAGCTGCTGAAAACTGGGGGAAATATAAAGCTTGCTTCCTTTTCATTTTAATGTAATCATCCTCATAAAAAGCATCCAGTGATGTCACTGGTCTGTTGATAGCAAAGCTTATCGATTATTTCTCTGTTCCTGACTCTGTTTAATTTGGATCCTGTGTGAGCACTTATTTTTATCTTTGTGGTCACTGTGGTTTAATGTGACTGAAAAAAAGATAGAGTCAAAGCTCCCGCACTTCTCCTCGCAGACTTGCAGTCTCAGAAACCATTAGGCCCTATCACCTTCGCTCTCTATCTCTCCAGTAATATCTCAGGATTGATAAGCTTCCTGTTGGCATAATGATATCCAATGGCATTTTCACTTTGGTCTTTGCAAAGAGACTTTCCATCACTTCTTATCCAGGTGTTTAAACTGTTATCCCCATGTGCATGATTAAACACAAGGAGCCCTCAGCGCTGCTGTCACTGCCTGCACAGCCAGTTTCTGTGGTGTATTTCTCTGTACCGGTGGGACGTTGCAGTGGCCGTGTTTATTCTGCAGGTCGGTGGTGAGTCAGCTCAGCTCGACACACAAAAGTCCTATGCATTCAGCTCTTGGCTGGAGCTGGATAGAGCCCAGAATCGTGCTATTCATGCTCAAAGCTCTGGAGCCGAGCTCTGAGTCCAGGGGAGGAAAGAATGTTTAATGACGGCAAATTTGCCCAACGTGCTGCCAGGAAGCAAGCCCGAGGCACAGGCTCCCCGCACTAGGTGCTGTGTGTAAAGCGATGCCAAAGGGAACAATGAAGCTGTTATTAAAGCGGGCCCTGGTTAAGTGAAGGTAACGATGCTAGACTCCAGAGAGCGGGCGGGAGAAGCCAGCCTGTCAGACAGCCTCCAGCAATGAGCCCCGAGAGCCTGAATATATAATAAGAAAAAAAAAAAAGAAGGAATGAAAAAGCTACTGAATGAAGACTTTGAGGCCACACAGTCATTGGTTGGAAGTATCCCCTTCAATGCAGGTCTCTTGAGGAGCGTGTGTGCGTGCGTGCAGGAACTGTGCAGCCCTTAGTGACACCCGACTGCATACTGCTGAATAGGGATAAAGCATTAGAGACTGAGGGGGCTGGGACTGCAAGGCCTCTGCAGCAAAGGACCCTTTCTTCCCTTGTTCACCGTCTCCTCAGCGGGGTCCCCGGTCTGTCATTAAAGTTCTTAGCACTTCCTCAGTCCAAATCATCTGTATGATAGCTGACTGGCAGGAGCTCTGGATGGGGTGAAAAGGCAATTGCAAATTAGATGGAAGAGTGGAAATAAGGGAAAAAAATAGAAGTTATGGAACAGAATTGACCATGGAGTGGAAAGAGAATCTCTGGAAACCTAATAAAGCATCATTACCTATTGCTAGAAGTGCATGGAGAGCTGCAATTGTAGAATAGGAAATGGAAAAACAGTTGTAGCCTTAGGACTGGACGCTGTTAGCCTTTTCTACCAGCCTTTTCTCCATGTTCTCACAAAGAAGCGGTGGCACTGCGGTGAATACAAGCCTTTTGTTCTTGTATTTTGCCATTTTTCCTCTTTCACCTGGCAGCAGTAACATGAAAAAGTATCTCATTATCTAATTTTCTCAGTATTTTCTGGGGTGTCAAGGGGGATTGGAAGGAGGGGATCAGGTTAACACATTTTTTGGGGTCTCTCTAGACAGTTGTTGTTTCTTTTTTTTTTCTTTAAGAATATGTATTCAGTGACTCTCTCTGCTTTTCTGCTGTTCAACATGGTCTTCCATCAGTATTTACAAAGCCATAAGAACTAGAGATTGAAATAAATCTAATTTAAACTATTTCCCCTGTAAGTGTGTGTAGAAGTCCTTATTTGCTGCAAAATCAAACAAGGATAGATACCTCTTTAGAATCCCTGGAGTGAAACCAACAAATGTGTTTTGTTACTATAACTAGAGGGAAAAACATCCTCTATGGAAATTCGATTGACCATAATAAAAAAATTCAAAGAACTGAAATGACTTTACTCCTTAAGAGAGCAGAAAGGTAGACAAAATTAAGATTAAGAGCTGAAAGGCAGACAAAATAGGATGATTTGATTAAAACAAATTTATCTGGTATAGCTTTTACAAAAAAAGCAAACGCTAACTTGTCCCATATACCTGCATTTTTACTGACCGTTTCAGAAATAAGCTCAGTATGCCAACAACTATTCCTTAAAAAAAAAAGAAAAAAGAAGCCATTAGCTGACTGCTGTGTGTCAACTGGTGTGTTTGATCAGCACTGCATTTTGTAGGGTTGTGCACTGTCATTATAACAGTTGATTTTCCCTCAGTAGTAACATTTTAGCATGCATCTGATTGCAGAAGTTCAATTATAATAGCACATAGTGGTAATACGTTGGAACGAGGGACAGTAAATGAGCAGTAAGTACAGAAAGCAAAGTACTACCTAGTTGTCGATCTGAGGGCCATCTTGTCTCACTTATTTTAGCTAGCCACCAAGAAATCCTTTTATCTCTTACTCTGGATTTCTGGGTTTGGTCGGGTCCTTTGACTTCCCTCTGCACTTGTCTTTCTTAGCACAGTTTGTTGAGACTTTCAACACTACTCAAGAAAGTTTTGCCTCTTTTACAAACTCTGGGTATTCGTATGCAATTGGTAAACCGAGGATCTTGCTTTTTACATCATCTTTGGCTAAGTAAACTCAAGAATCACACCGTTAATCCAGGATACTGTTACAGGCTTGACCTCCTTGGCCCAAATGTCTGATACATAACTACACTCTCTGCTCAGAGCAGAGACTGCTTTTTGGTTGTGTGTTTGTGTCCTCTGATATGGAGGTTCCTATGCAGAAATGAAAACAGATGAATAGTGATAATGCAGAGCGTGTCAGTAAATGATTAGTGCCCTGACATGTGAATTCTACCTTTCTGATTGGCACTACTTACCCTTCCTCCTTCTCCCTGTTCGCACACCCTTGACCTCCCCAACACGCGGGATCTGTCATCTGGTTTCAGTGTTTTGGGTGTTGCCAGCACGTTGGGTGCAGGGATGCCCGCTAGTTCCAGACGGGCGTCAGCTCCCTCCTGTTCCAAAGCCTCGAAATAAGGTGAGCCCTGCCGAGAGACAGGACTCATTAGCGCAGGCACAGCGTGTGCTGATGAGTCTAAATAGCTTCTGGAGGAAGCTCGTGGCTTGCCAGCGCGGAGCGTGGGAGGAGCGACGCACCTCACAGTATCGGCATCTCCTTCCCTGCTTCTGGTCTGCTGAAGCGCACGTTTCAGTGGGAAAGAGAAGAAAAATGGATAGATTTCTAATTTCTTGCCCCTTCCTTCCACAAACAACCCTTCCCTGGAGCCCGTAGATTTATCACAGCTGAGAGGGAATTTTGTGGCAGCTTCTTATTAAAATATTGGCAGCCTATTACTGTTCCTTACAAATGATGCAGATGGATCACGGGCTGAAACAGCGCTGAAAGGCAGCTCTGTCTGAGGTGAAACGCTCTTTGTCCATCGCTGCTACCTGCACTTCCCCTCACCGGAAAGCAGATTTTTTTAAAAAAATTTGTCTACTTCAGCAAATCAAGGTCCTGAAAGTTATTTCAGAGGCTCCCTTATCTTTTAACAAATATCTATGGTCTGTAGCTGTCCTGACCTTGAATTGGGTACCTGTGCATTTCTCACATCAAGATTAGATTATTGTGACTCCCTCCTGACAGGCCGGCCTGATAAGACCCAGCACAATTTCCAGCTGGTGCTGAATGCTGCTGCCGGGCTCTTGTAATTGAGAGATGATCCCCACATTTCACCTCTGTCCAAAGTGCTGTGTTATTTGCCAGTTAAGCAATATATTGACTTGAAGAGTTCCCCGTTAAAGATGAACTGCGTTTTATATCCACACTTCTGTGTGTGCTTTCTGTGTGATGGGAAATGAAAGTGCTGGGTAGGTGCTGACTGCCTCGCGCAACGCTGTCAGGAAGGGCACTTGGCACCTACCCCCACGTTGCCTTCGTTACTGAAAGGTTATTTGCAGCTCACCTCTAAAGGGGTGGCATGAGTCCAGCCTGTCTTTCCCTTATCCTTTTAATTTCCTCACCTGGCAGTAAAAAACTGAATTGATATCAGCTATATCAGTACTGGCTCTAAGGCCCCAGCTGCCCTGCTTGCTGCCTGATAGCTCCTGTATTTTTACAAAATTGGATGTAGGAAACTGCTACCGTTGGGGACAACAGATCTTCTGTGGCAAAACGCAGCAGTTTCTGTACTCCAGAACTAAACCTGTAAACATCTTGCTTTAGTAGACAAGTACTGTGTGTAGTTCAGGAATCATTTTATGCCATATGCTGCTTTGTGTTACCACAAGAACTGGTTGGCTGCAGAAGACTTCAAAATGCCTAGTGAAAAATGAGTAGCAGGGGATCTTATAGGAAAAAGGTGCGACGGGCAGCTTAAATGTGATATTTTGCACAATCTAATAGAAAACAAGGTGGGTGGAAGACTGTTTTACTTATTAGAATTTAGACATTCTTTTTTTTCCACATTTAAAAATATTTTCAGGTTCTGTGATTAATTTGAAAACGGAGAGTATGTTTTGGTGAGAAAGTTGTCAATGTTTTTGTCCTTTATTTTCTTAACAGTTGTAAAATTTTACATCCTTGACATTTAGGACATATTGCCTAAGAGGAAGAGGAGGAGAAAGTTCCTCCTTGCATATGCGGGCAAAACATCCTCCTGCTCACTTACCCCAAGCTGATCTGCTTCCTTCCTGCTCCTCAGAGGCTCTTTTAGCCAACCCCTCCAAACAGAGGGATTAATTCCAGTCTCTTCCAGTCTGACAAGTGGTTGGTCGATTTTCCATCACCAGAAACTCTCATATCTTTTCTTAAAAATATATCTTCTGGTTTGAAATTTTTTTTGTTTGTTTCTTAACAGTGATCATACTTAAATAAAGGGGCAAAAGTGGATCCTTCTGACTTTCTAATCTTTGTCATCTCTGTAACACACTCATGTCTGAAACAGAGTAGATCCTTCTGTCTTGTTGCTCAGAGAGACTGGGGAGTCTCCAACCATAGAGGTATTTAAAAGTCATCTGGACACGGTCCTAGGCAGCCTGTTCTAGGTGGCTCTGCTTGAGCAGGGGTATGAGACTAGATCATCTCCAGAGGTTGCTTCCAATATCAACCATTCTGTAAAACCTCACTGAGGCTGGACTTTGTTGTGGTATCTAAAGGATTTCATGCTGTTATTTCACCTTAATTTAACTGGGAGCTTTCTATCTAGTATTAGCTGCAAGGGTAAAAAAAATATCTGGATTTCATGGAGTATCTTCCCTCTCTTCAAGATAGTTCTTCTTCAAGGGAGGAGAGATTTTGTGTTGTTTTTGTTGGCCAGACTTTAATAGTGGAGAGGGATGTTGGTGTAATACAGATGTTTGTCATCGATGAGACTCTCCAACCCTTGGGATTATACTGGAAAGCAGCAATGTGCTATCAAAAAGTTAGTTAAAACCGTGGAGGTGCTTTGCATAAACTTTGTCAGTCCATCTTTTGCCGTGATTTCTTTCACAATCTTCTCCTAAATATTAAAAAAGAAAGAAAGAGACAGAGAAAAAAAAGCTTCTAAGCAGATGAGCTCAATCTGTTTCATGAAATATTAGGCTCACAAAACATATGCGCAGTATTCAAAATAGCTAATTTCTTTTTAGCAAATGTAGTTCTGGAATATCCTTGACCTTCCAAAGAGAAGAGATTTGTAGTAATGCAGTATATAGGATTTTAATATTAAAAGAGGTTAAATAGCAGAAAGTGAAAAGCTCTTTGCTTCCTCTTTGGAAAGCAGTGAGCTAATGCCAGCAATTTCCATGGCAACTGCAAACAGACTGTCCTGTTCACTTCCATGTTATAAATAAAACAAAAATATTCTCTAAATTACACGCTGTGCCTACATGTATTTGCTATCACCATGTTCAGCAGACACTGGGAAATATTTCTGTAAGTGATTTGTTAGAAAAGATTACAAGGTTTATGCAAACTAAACAGTTTTGGTGGGCTATGTTTCTTTGAGGAAATAATAAAAGTAACCTCAGAACAATGCAATTCCTTTCACTGCTGAAATTCTTTGAGTTTTGCAAATATTTAATTACAAGTCCAAAACAATAACTAATCCTCAAGCTGGTGGGATAATAAACTTGCAGTACCATCATTTTAAATAGGGACAAAATTAATTATAAAAAGAAGAGGACGGCAACTAAGACTTTTGTCTTCAAATCGTCAATGGACCACACTACCTGGAAGGTTGGTCATGTTGTGTCCTACTTTTATATGGGTTGCAATAGAATAGACATACCCTGCTTGCTCGCTAAATCTTTTATTCTGATCTATTTTCTAAATTTAAAATATAACCTATTCAAGTTCACAGCAGTTCTTCGGGCATAGACAAGGTTTTTTCCTGCCCTTCTCCAAGCCCAAGTGTATGGCTGCAGGGCTCAGAGTAGACAACAGAGTGAGGGATAAGGCACAAGAACTTTGTGCAAAAGCAGCTCTAGAAGTTTTTGCCAAATTCCTCAGCCCCAGCTTGCATTCCTGCATTCAATAGATGCCTTGTGAAGGCATCTGGAGTACTGCTAATTTGCAGTAGTACTCCCAAACTGGAGAACTGTTTTTCGCAAATGTGGTGATGATCCTGTGCGCTGCTTCCCAGACATAAAAGAAGGGTTGAGATATGAGAAGAGCTCTCCGAGACTGCTGCTCCCATTAACTGCTCCTTGAGGCCTGAGGTGACCTTGTAAGAATAACAAGTTAGAAGCAGAAAGATGCATTAGGCTCTCTGTAGGGTTCTTACTGGGACTGTCCTGTCCATTTGCAGCTCGTTCAGAATTTAGCAGCTCAATTGCTCACTGGTTTGAGCCGTTATGATCCTATTATGCTTACTCTGCATTCTGCCTGCTGGCTGAGCATAGGTGACCAGATCACTTGACATTATTGTGGTTTTAAAGCACTTATGAGTTCTGGCCTTGCCTCTTTTCACACCCCGTTTCTCAGGCCATATGATATCGGTAAATATGTGCACTCACATCTGCTTATAAAGTTAGGAGGAGATGTACATTTTGCAAAAGAGACTCTTGTTTCCACTAGTACCATCAGATTACTTCTCTCCTAAATTCAAATAAAAAATCCTAATGAATTTCCTGTTGCTTTCAGGCAGAAGTCTCTAGGAATGCATTACCCTTCCTGTGTGTGTAACTGAATGCTTTGTGGTTTCCCAGTTTTCTATTATAAGAAGATGTTAGTTCAGTTTTGGTTCCTTAGGTAGTTGCATTGTACTTTGCTTGTGTGTGTGTGAGGAAGGACATAGGCATATTTGGATTTATATTTGTATCATGTATTTTCATTCCTGTTAAATGATCCAAAAATTGAATGAAAACTTGTAAATACTGCATAATAAACAACTTGACATAATGGTGAGGATTTAATAGACTTCCTTTATTAGCAATGAGTTATTTTTTCTAATTAAAATTGCAGGCAAGGTTTCCAATTACAGTGCAAATTATTTCAAGAGTATTTTGCTCTGTGAAAAATCTGTGCAACGGACAGCGCTACACTTGAATTCAAGCTGGGAACCGAGCCAGAAACGCGACCCCCTTGATCCTTTCAGACTGGAGCTCTTGAAAGCACAATTGAGGGTGAGGTACAGGAGGAAACGTCTCCGTTTTCTGTTATTGAATGTCAAATCCTGCCTCGTCCCAAACTTGGCTCAGTCACCTCAGGTTTGACCTTCCTGTTGTTTGCACTGGAAATCTCTGCTATTTGCACTGGAGATCCCTGCGGCGTTCGTGAAATTGCACCGACAAATTTAACTGCTTTTGTAGTGTCAGACTTACTGTATGCCGGTCTATGGCCGTCTGGTGGTTTTTAACTTTAAAGAAAGGGAGACATCGCCAAGCTGCTTCTCCAGTGCCACGTCCTCAGGATGGAAGAACCTTCATGCTCAGCCTACCCGAGCAGCATGGACGTGCCTTGGGAGGGCCACTCCAAAACCGCCCCGACTGGCATCGTGATGGAGGCTCCAGTTGTATCTCCATGGAGGGGTAGCATTACTGAACCAGACGTGTGTTGTGCAATGTGGCAAGTGTTTCCCTGGGTAGATACGAGAGCACTAATGGACCTGACCAGACTCACCTGGGTCTCTGCCCATCCCCTGCTCCTGGCCCTGGAGCCCTGTTTCAGCTGGGGCTTCGGTCCTGCTAACCTGTGAACCTGTGGCTGGTTTGAATTGGCTGATCCCTTCCCTTGTCCCAGGGTGTTGGTGAACCCTGCTAGCAGCACCTGGTTCTGCCTGCTGTGCTGGCACTTTGCAGATTGGTACCTATTGGCAAGGGCCCTGCCCTTGCTGGGACACCCTTGGCTCCTGCCTTGTCCTCCAGCTCTGTGAGCTCGACCCTTGCTGCTCCCTGGCATCCACAACTCAGAGGAAGCCTCGGTCCATGATGTGTGAAAGATGCAGCTCCAAATGCTGGTTATAACATGGTTCCTGTCTTCCCTCCTCGCTTTACCGTTTTTCCTACAGGCAACCACATACCTTTTGCCCTGGGGTCTGTGCCACTATGTGGAAATACACAGCAGCCTGCCTGGCCTTTTCCTCCTCTGCCAGGTAATAGTATTTGTTTTTGTTACCTACTCTGTGTTTCTTCCTTTTGGTCCTTCCAATGTGTTTGGGGACGCGAGGTGGGGGAGATTAGGAGTGTCTGGTCTATCTTTATTTTGGGGAATGGAAGTAATTGACATGTCT
This sequence comes from Crypturellus tataupa, assembly GCA_034781795.1. Taxonomy (NCBI): domain Eukaryota; kingdom Metazoa; phylum Chordata; class Aves; order Tinamiformes; family Tinamidae; genus Crypturellus; species Crypturellus tataupa. The sequence continues at coordinate 6,468,350 of JAWLRI010000086.1, forward strand.
CAGTAGGTTATTGGGGGAAAACGGGATCCTTTGGGCCTCTCTGGTTGCTAAGAGACGTATGCCTCAACTTTGAAAGTCTTCGTGCACGCCGGGCACATTATCCCAGCAAATTGGACTTTCAAATCTGGCAGCAAGGGAAAAAGGTAGTGCCCAAAAATAGAGGACATTCAGGTGAACTGATTTCAGAGACATCTGTTTTCTTCTCCAGGAGGGTAGGGGACTGGTCCAGTTTGTGAACATATGTGACCACATTATGCGCAGTAAGCTTTCTTGAGAGCATTTTGCTTGTGCTCGCAGTTTGGCCAGGTGATCCCCTTTCTCTCCTCCTTTTTGCACCTGTTAGTTTCTAACCGAGTCCTTGTGTACAAAGCTTGATTGTGTAGTCAGGCCGTGTGTAGCGCTTGCTTTGAAGCCCAGAACAGTTTTGCATACAGATGGAGTGCATGATCAAATAGTGGTTTAAAGTTTTATTCCCACAAGATCCCCAAATGCTCCTCGCAGGGGCCTTCCCTTGACTGGTGTGGGCGGCCCACAGCGCAGAGCTTGCTCATCTACAGCAGTCGTGTTTAGAATAACAACTGCCTCCCTCTACGGCTTCCCCGTAGCTCCTTTGGCCACGTACCTCCCTTCAAAAGCACTGCAGGTGATTACCACCAGCCAGCTTCAGGAAAGGCCCTGGGAAGGCTGTGACCTCTCTCAGCATTTAGAGCCTCTGCATCACGCGGTGGTGGGGATGTAAAAGCTACCACAGTTGCACTGCACCATCACCAGCATCAGAAAGTCCATGGCACGATTTGTGAAGGAGCTTTGAGCTCCACTGCGCGCTACGGTGCCTGAGAAACACGCTGGGAGCTTGGTGTGTGATCCGGACTGACTGTGGAGAAGCCTTGGTGCTTTCCTGCAAGTTCAGCTCCGCAAGGCGTGCTGCTCTGCTCGCAGGCTCTGCTGCACAGCTCACCCTGCAGTGCTTGCATGACCTACTGTGCTAGTTTCTAGGCGTGTGTTTACAGTGCAGCAGAGAGGGAATTGGGGGTTGCTCCGGATCGCATTGCCCTGAGGGCAGCACTTCCACGTGCCCGACAGACCGGGCTCTGCCAGGAGCACCTCCTGGAACCCTACCTGCCTGTGTCGGGAGATGAGAAGTGCTGGCAGCACCAGCTGCTCAGCGGCCACGTGGCGGTCTGAACCGAAAGCAGGTTCACTGGGGCGTACCTGAGTGTGGTGTCCTTAATTTGAAAGCACTGAGAGGACCCAGTGTCTCAAAGGTGTTAATGTGCGTTCTACCACTTGTGCAATATTAAACAGCTACATGAAACACAGGCTTTGAGTGCAAAGACTTCCCCTCGCACTAGGTTCTGGCACAAAGAGCTGCACTCTTCAAATGTCTTTGCCTTTTTCTTAAAGGAACAGAAAAAAAATAGATATATTTAGAATTTAAAATGTGAAGAATATTCAAATATGATATTCTAAGAGTACCTCTGGTTCCCTTTCCTTATGATCATAGAAAACTGTTTAGAAAGACCCATCTCCTTGTTTAAATTTAAATTAATTGTGTGATTAAAGAAGGTAACAACTGCCTTTTGGGGAAGAAATAGGTAGCTGAGGTAGGCTAGACCTGTGGTTGCTCTTGCTTTGGCACCGTAGTCCTGTTTCCTTCCACACTAACATATGCAAAAAGGGAGAGGGGAAAAAAAACAACCTGAGCAGACTGCAACCTCCATTTCTTTCATCAGGTGCTACCAACCCTCGTGTGTAGTGAAGGATAGACCTGCCTCCCAGCCAAGCCTTAAATTGTTTACTATTTGCTTTACGTGCAAGCACAAATTAGATCAGGATTGAGCCTAATGCCAGAGATGTCCTGAAGTGGAGAGGTTATGACCTAATAAATACCCAAGCTCTCTTTTAGATGTGGATGCTGAACCCCCTCGACTGGTGGGTAACCAAAGCTTGGCTCTGGGTCTCTGGGTTTGAGTCTGAGAACAGGCAGCAACATGGATGGAAAATGCAGCTAAGTGCAGGCCTGCTCTTGGCTTGGTGCTTCAGCCAGCAATCGGTGATTACTGTCTTTACTGTGACTAGGCTTTTAAGGGGTTTCTTTTACTTACCTCTCTGGTTGCAAGGGGCAGTGGCTTTGGAAAAAGACTAGTATTGGCCCTTTTAAAAATCTTATTTTCCAAACAGATGGTAAAAGAAAAGGAAGGAAAATACATTAAATTTGGGAAGAAGATACACAAAAGTGGGAATAAGAAGGGGAGTTTTGATCTGCAGCTAGTGCTTGTGATTAAAGGCCCTTTCCTAGCCAGTTTCCTTTCAGGATCAGAACAAAGAGCTGTCTGTGTCATGGCAGACCAGGAACTAAAGGAGGTGATAAATATTGTGGGCTGCATGGTAGAGTTCAGGCTTTTCAGGTCACCTGTTCTCATGAGACTGGCGTCAGATGAAGTAGTTCACAAAGTGGTGACAGAGCCATCCTGTTGCTATTTTGCTCACTGATTTTCAGCGTATGCAGTTGGGGCTTGTTGCTCCAGTCCCTTGCCCTTCCTGTTTACCAAGTGTGCTCCAAACTCGCTCCTCTCCTCGCCTTCTCATTTAGGTGAATTAAACTTGTCAACAATATTTGTTGTCTCTTCTGTGCAAAGTCACACAGATGACTGATTTTCATTCCTCACATTGACCAAAAGAACAGGACATTGACCAAGTGTGTGTCCATTCTTGCCCTTGATGCTATCTTAACCAGCCCAAACTATTTTAGTTTTCCAGAAAATTAAGACTTAGAGACAAACTTTGTAATGCAGTCTCTCTTCCAGTGTGTGTGTGTTTTTTTTTTTTCTTCTTTCTTCTGCTGCTTAATTGGAATAGCCTGTCAGTGTGCATTCCTAATAGACTTTTCTGAACATTGCTCCTGAACCCTACATGGAAATGTAAAACCATTGCTCTGTGCTGTCTGTAGCAGATGGAAAATGTAATCTTCTGGGTCCTGTGACAGGGCGTGCTCATTATTATATGAACAATGAGAGAAGAAACGTAAATGGTGCAGCATACATTTCTTTCCTGACACCTTGTATAAAAGACAGTGAGCCTGATTCTTACTCACCATAAGGGTTATGTGGAGCACTGTGGTGCAAAAAGTCTCCAGCATAAAAGGAGAGTTGTCTAATGTTGTGTTTTATGTTCCAAGTTCCTCTTACCTTAGACCTTTTAATCTAGTTTGTCGTTCATGCCACTAGGAATAGCGGCATGCATTTATCAGCAGGTGACAGGCGATTCCCACAGCGAAGTGAATCTAGGGATGCTCATTCTTGGAAAGAAGTTTTTACTTCTGTCTCAGACCTGAAGCGCTGCATAGCCTTTTTTTTTTTTTTTTTTTTCCCAGCTGCACCTGTGTGCCTCTTTTTTTCTTCTTCTTCTAAAGGCTCACCTTGGCAAAATCTGCTTCCCTTGTATTCTAGGACCACTGAAATTGTACCAAGAGCGGACTTACAAAAGGGTATGTTAACTAGGGCTTTAGTCTCTGTCTTTTGGCTCACAGTCTGGGGTCTGTTGGGATGCAAACTGTCTTCTGATGAAAGTAGGCGCACTCATTCTCTTAAATGGTTTCTGTATAGTTATCACGGCCTTCTGATGTCAAAAGCACTGGAGATTCAGGCAGACAAGACTTAGTAAATATCAAGCAGAGAAGCCTTAGCAAAAGCTGAAGAGACCAGACAACTAAAACACTGGTAACGTGTTTTTGAACTTTGAAGGTATTAAAGCAGCTTGAATGATATCCTTCAGATCACAGAATGGTTGAGGTTGGAAGGGACCTCTAGAGATCATCTATCATTATGTGAACCTGAACAATACATTTTCCTGTTGCAAAATGTATTCGCTCTTCTCCTTAGTGTCCCTTTCTTGCTTCTGACCCTTCTTCTGGCAGCACACCAGGTCTGTAGTCCTGGTACCTGATCTTCTGCTATCCTCTTACCTTTTCTGCCCTGAGCATGTAGATCCTTGTGCTACCTGACCCGATTTGAAGTGGAAGGATGATGGGCTCCATTTCCCTATCAGGCTTGCCAGTCTAGCTGGTTTCAGCATTTCAGCAATGTTCTGTGTGGGTTGGTGCACCCACACAGGGGAGGGGAGTTTCATGCTGGAGCTGTTATGACCTACTTTTTTTTTTTCCTATTCATCTCTACCATCAGTACCCTTGGCAAAAATTGGAGTCAAGCATTGCAACTACTTCTTTGATCTTTCTTTTACCTTAAGTAACATCTGCAACAGTATTTGCATATTGATCCCTTGTGGAAGGGTTCACAAGTCAGGCTTGGTTTAAAAAACAAGAGCTGGTTTCTAATAATTCTCTTGTCTGTGTGTAGAAACGCAAACATGCAAACACAGATGAACACACCTACGTGGATTTTGGCTGTGCTAAGAGCAGTCGCCTGCTCTGCTGCAGCATGTCCTCATTTCATGGGAAAAGGAGCAACCACATTCTGATCAGGAGAATGGAATTCATCCCGATTCAGCTGAAGATCTTTTTAAAGCATAAAGCAAACACAACTACTTTGAAAGCTCCAACATTTCAATTGTCAAAAGTGTTTGGCTTTTCTTACATGTCTTGATCTCACGCAGTGCCCTCAGAACACCCTTGCAGGGTAGGTATTGGTCTTTCCCTTTGCACCTTGCTCTTTTGCCTGGGATAAGGGCAGAAACACAAACACTCCTGTTCCCAAAGCGAAGGCATCAGCTACTGTGAGAACTGTGAGGTGGTTCTGCCGGGAACCAGAGGTGTCTTCCAGTGCCACCATGGCTGTGCTGTGACATGTCACATCAAGCACTAGTAATTAAAGAGTACCCTGTCAGGTCACCTTGGTACATTGAGCCACTTAATAAGTTTTCCCTAAGAGGGTTCTGTAGCTATCAGCTCTTCTCCACAGAAACCAGCAAAGCCTTCCCTTCCCCCCCTTTTCTCATATTGCTGAGTGTTTATTTCTAGATACTAATGTAGGAGTGTTGGGGAGGGGAGAGAGGGAGAAGAGCATAAAAACTGAGCATAAAATTTGAGCTGTTTGTATTTCATAGGTCTAATTACTATATCTGGACATGGAAATGTGTACAGGCAGTTGAATGTATATTGGAATTAGGCAAATAACAGCACAAAATATTTCTGTAAGGTCTTCTAAGTAAGCTGAAACAACAGAAGTTTCACCTTTTTATTTATTTTTTAGTTTTTTGCTAGTGTATGCAGTTGCAACCTGGCTTATTGGCTTATCTGTGAACAGCTGAGCAAGTGAGGCTTTATCCCTACATAATGTCTGCAGAGAACAGCATTTGTACAAACACTCTTGTGGGTAATTATTTACTCTGTTGGCTACAACAAATGATGCTGTGGCCTTTCCCAAATTCACTTGTAGTGTTGGAAAGTGCAGAAGGTAAGAATCTAGTCATAGGCTGTGATGAAGTTGGGAATGTCCACAGTCTCTCACTGGTGACAGTGTGTCACTTCTATTGCTCCTGTGGAAAATGAGCATCATCTTCCTTTCAAAGGTCTTTGAAATGTTTCATAGATTTTTCTTTTTTCTTTTTTTTTCTTCTTTTTTTTTGGCCTTATCTGATCTCTTTCCATTCTTGGATGGTGGAGATGGGTTACTGCTCTTACCCAGTACAACCTTTCCACGCTGACATGCTTTGAGGGAGCAGCGAGGTTTGCTTACAAAGCCTAGATGAGAGAGCTGTTGTGTCCAGCCGATGTGTATAGGTCATTTCAGATCTATTTCAGACAATATTTAAGGTCCTGGGTAGCCCCTGCTGAGGACGAGTGTAGGTCCTTTTTTCCTTTTTTGAATCAAGCAGACACTCACAGATAATTCATTTGGTTCATAGGCTCCAAAATGCCGTCTGGGTTCCTAAAGGGATCTATTGTATATTAAAAAAAAAAAAAAAAAAAAAAAAAAAAAAAGGAAAAAAAAAAAAAAAAAAGAAGAATAAAAGTGATGAAAATCACTGCCTTTGCTGATAATTTGTGAGCAGACAAAAGGGTTAAGATCTTGGAAGGATGACTTGTTCATCCAGCTGCAGTGCATATGCAGACACATAAAAACACGTCGATGAATATTTTATTCATATTAAGATATCAACAAATTCCATGTGTTGCACAGATAGCAGGAGGGACCAATGTGCTGAAAAGAAAAGCCCTGTGTTTCTTAAGATTTGTTTCTATTCCATTGAATTTGGTAAGAATTTTTTTGGTGGCTTTGGCAGATTCACGATTTTTATCCTGAACTACCAAACTGGGCATGAATTTAAGCACTTACTTATACAGTCAAAAATGGGAATAGTATTTCTTACTGGTGTGCAGAGGTGATGCATTCCTAAGGGCTCATCACCTTAGATTTCCTCTCACGTAATCTAACAGCAAGGAAAAAAAAAAAAAAAAAAGAAGAGAACAATGGAGCAAAAGTAGCATGTTGAATTAATAATACAATTTAAACACTTAAAGGAATTTAAAAAATACCTTTCCATAGAAATTAGTTCAGAAATACATCAGAGGCACAAATTAGGCCCTCTGAGGTATAAGTAAATGTGAAGATGTAACACATGGTAATCGAATCATGTCATTTCATAGACATGAAGGTGATCAAAGCATTAATATAAATTCCAAGGTCACCTTGAATCCAGGATTCAGTTTGGAGTGTTAAATGTTTCTTTCAAACATTTATCTTTGCCTCGTGAGACTTGCAGTGACTTGGGAAATTCTCTCTGTGCGCGTGAGTCACCTCAGCTCTAGAGCCGCCCGGATGCCTTGTGCATCCCACCGGCTGGAGCTAATCCGGGCTGCGCGGGGCACAAGCAGCCCCGGCTGAAGGGATAATAAGGGGCTGCAGGATGGAGGGCTCAGGCTGATGCTTGAGGATTCTTGCCTGATTCTATTCCTACCTCAGACTTATACTATTGCCAACAGAGACAGCTAAAACCCCAGGGTTTCCAAGTGGCAGAATAGGGTGAGATTTTTTCATTTTCTCTCAGATGAAACGAGCCTTCCTCAATCCTTCACACGAACCAGAAAACCTATGAAAAGTCTGCTGCAGACCCATCAATACGCAGTGTTTCCAAAATGAAATACGCTCCCCAGATGCTGTGGCTTCTCGGAGAAATTGATGATCTTGTCAGAGCTGCTGCTGGTAGCAGCTGCCTGTGTCAGGATGTGCGGCTGGGCTGGAGCCAGCGGCGCTCAGGATTTTGCGGGCCCCGCTCGCCAGCAGAGACCAGTTCACCGGGGCTGCTGGTCTGCCTCAAGACTGCAAGTCTGGAGCCCAGAGGCCTCTTGTTCTGGGCAGTCCAGATCATGCCCAAGGCCTGAGGCTGGTAACACGGTCTGAAAGTCAGGCTGAAAGTCCATTCAAGCGGCCACGGCCTCCAGACTGAGGCTTTTCCATCCTTCATGGATGTACTTGATGGCGTGTCCCAGGGCCAGGGACTTGAAAGCCCGTGTTCTTAACCCTGTCACAGCCAACCTCATGAGTCGATCCCAAATCCAGAACAGGGCACTGGCTGAATCCTCCAGCTCGGGTGGGATCCCTGGCATTGGGGACCACAAGTTCCAGAGCATGGCATTCCCTCTGCCTGCAGTGGGCTTCATTCAAAGATATTCTTGACAAATTGTGAAGAGCCCGACCCAAATGTGCAGAACGCCCTGATTGGACCTAATTGCAGTCTCTTAGCTCTGATGTGGTCCATGATTTATCTGGGGGAGAGTGAGAGGCAAATCAGGACCCTGTGATTGCGTAAATGCTTTATTTTCTTGTGGCAAAATTTGAGGAAAGTAACGCATGCTTTAAGTTTTTAGAGGCCCAATTTAGTGAAGAACTCTTTCCTGGGAAATCATGAGGATTTTTTTGTTCTTGAGGATTCGTTGTTTTTGAAGAGAAACCTCTGAAAATGTTCAATCAAAATCTGCTCAGGGAAAACTGATTTAAAAATAGAACGCTTTCTGAAATAATCTATATTCCTTGAAGAGATTTTAAGCTTTGTAGAAAACCAAACTTTTTTTTGTTGTTGAGATGAGGAGAGAAAAGGAGTTTCAGCTGCTCTGGATTTTGGGTCAGCTGTTTATTTCTCCTGGGGTGGAAGAGTACAACAAAGTTGTCTTAATGACTGAGAATGAACCGAGAATGTTCCCAAGACTATGAGTTCACCTGGCCAAGAAATAAAAAGCAGGAGAGACGGCTGGAGCGGGAGACTCTCTTCTTTTTCCAGGCTGAGAAGATGATGTCTAGGAGTTTGGTTTTGGGGCTTGATGGTAGACTCTGGTAAAACTCCACGTTGATGAATTGCAACTTGCCACCAGGGAATGATTGATCAGCACAAAAATATTACTTAGTTTTCCAAATATTTTCAAATAAAAATCTCTGGTAAACGAAAAACTCAGGAACAAATCCCCTCAGTCTACTTAGGCGTTCCTGCTATCAAAATGTCATGATCTGTACAAGGACGTGGTCATAGCAAGAGGCAGAATAAAGTGCCTGCACACTGCTGCTGACTTCGATGGGAATTCCTGGTTGCTAGAGAAATATTGGCCTGTGCCTCTGGAGGACGCTGTTATGTGCTTAGCGTGCGCTGGTGACTCGGTCCTAGCGGTTGTTGTAGACACCTGTAGCCCTAGTAGCGTGATGGGTGCAGAATCATGTCGGGTATTAATTATACTTTGAATATATAAAGAAAACGAGGAACTTTGTTTCTATGCCTAGCTAGGTAGTGGGAATTTACTCCACATTTCTCAGTGCCACTTTTCTCGTGTCATCTCAGCTCCGTGGCATTAATAAGCATGTTCATATTGTGATTTTTCCAGATTCATTGTAACCTGGACTCTTGTGTAAGATGCACCCACTAATGTGGCTTATAAAACAAGCATCTAAAGTAGATTAAAGTAGCATATAAAGTAGTTTCTTAAAAGAATATTTAGACACTTCTACATTTGCCAAGGCTTTCCACGACTCTGTTGCTCCATATAGATTGCGAGTGGATGAAATGAAGCACGATTATGTCCTTGTGCACGTACTGCAGGCGTATTCACACCTACTTTATGTCGAACACTTTTATAGCTGTTAAATTTCCTTTTCATTATATTTGATTTGCTAAGATGAAGGCTTGTTTTATCAAAACTAATTACGTGGTATGTATTTAATGTTCTGTCCCTAAGGTTTTCATAGTAATAAAATTGATTGTTACTGATTAAAATGGTTCTATTACATCAGCTTAATGTTACTTGAGGTGAATGCGGTATTAGAGAAATGGTCATTAAAAATGTTGAATAGAAAACAGGCAAAGAGTAAATGTACATTTTTTTTTTCTTGAAGGGAAAAATCTTTTTTAAGTAGGTTGTAATCAATAATTTTAAAATATTTATTTAGCAAAGAGAGGTATCTGAGATGTATACAAAATCATATGGTCATTACTCATTGGAGTATTATTCTACATCCCCTAAGTAAATGTTCAACGTGTAGCCTTAAACTGTCTTAACTTCTTGTGTCATTAGAGCATTGTGAAAAATGTGGGCAAAATGAACAAGTCTTTTGTGTAAGAGCAAAGCCTTTTATAGGGTGGTAAAAATGAAGCTGACCAGTTGAAAAAATCCTGCCTAATGATGAGCATCCTTCATGTCTCTGTCGAAGTAAATACAGTAGGTAATTAAAGTTCATTGTAGAGGGGAGAGAGGTAAGGATAGAACTGCAGGGTTCTGACCCAGATGTTGGAAATATTGGTGATGGCAATGGGAGCCACCGAGGGTTCCCCAGGGTGGGACAGGGTGGCAGGAGGAATTCACAGAGACACCACCGAGAAAGAGGCAGCAGGCAAGGAAAGGAGTCAGCGATGCAGAGGCCTTAAAAACAGTCAGTATCCTTCTTAACTGGAAAAAAATGAGCTCTGGGGTTTCCTCCATTCTGCTTAGGTGGGAAAATGCAGGCATAGCAGTTGTACTGCAGTGCTGCCTTCTTCTTACTACGGTGCTACTCTGAGCTCTGTGTGTCTGTATTTTCAGTGAGGCAGTAGCCTCATGGTTTGTCATGATACTCTTTCTTTTTTTTTTCTTGAATTCTCTGCCCCTGGAGTCATGTGGCAGATTGAGAAGCTGATCTTCCCCTCTCCTTCCCTCTCTCTCTCTCTCTCTCTCTCACTAGTGACTCAAAAGACAACGACAAGCAATCAGAAGAACGTTATTTCATAAGTTTTGCATCATTCTTTTAAAGCTATTCCTACAGGTTGAGATTTGAGTAACATTTTCTAAATTCTTGTAATCAGTAACTTGTAATCATTCAAGTCTTCTATCACACAGCAACAGTGAGGAGCTGCCAGAAATCTTTTTTTCTCTAATTTGGAAGAAGCAACTGTAATAGAAATAGGGGGAAACTATTTAATCTAAAATTACTGTCTCACTTCAGAGCAGCTATCCAGAACTTTTCCCTATCTTCTCCTGTCAGTTTTCTTGCTTGAGTTTTTAAATAAATTTAAAACTATTTGGCCATCTTCCATGTCTGGTCTCTGCCTAGTGTGACAATATTATCAATAATTCCATATTCCTTTTTCAGAGGCAGATGGTGAATGTTAATACGTGATGTCATTAGCAGCTGAGTATTTTCTAAAAGAAGGCCAAAGTGTCCCACTTCAACTTAAAATAAAAACCTTCAGAAGAGCTGGATACAGTCGTATGAGTAAAATTGAATTTTTACTCATACGGCAGAAGTGGCAGTGTGTTTTTTCTCCTTAGTTCGATGTTTAAGAATATGGTAGAGTTGGAAAGTATTCTGCAGTTCATAACTGGAAAGTAGCATGGTAAAATACCAGAAGCAGAGGCTATCAAGTCTTGGGGGAAAAAAAAGAGGTGGAAAAAAAAGAGGAGTCCTAAAAGCTGGAAACTTGCAAAACAAACAAACAAACAAACAAAAAAACCCAAAAAACTCATAAATATACAGTAAAAATGAGACTACAACAACCAAAGTGGGTTTAGGGATTCCAATGATATTTTCCTAGGGATGGTAAACTTGGCCATCCTGAAACTGCTCGTGAATATCTTGGGCAAAAATCATTCATGACATAAAAAGGCCTTTTCTTGAGCTTAGTAAATGTGTAACAGGAGGTAATGATGCAAGGTGGAGAAGAGTCTTAACCTCAGTGCTGTGAGATGGCAATGCTGTAGTATAAAGACAAGAAGGAATAAACTTCTTCCAAGGGGTATGAATCCTTTCCTATATGAATATGCTTTTCAAAGCTTTTAAATGGCGAGTGCATTTTTATTTCTTTGACCAATTTGGCCCATCCATCTTTGATGTTCCATTGGGCTGACAATATTGTTTCATTACAAGAAAGGAGAGCTTTGCTTACTGGGAGAATATGATTTATGTTATTTGCCAAGAGCAAGTGGCTGGGAATAAGGCCCTTGAGAGAGGGAAGATAGAAGAGGAAACTAGAAAAAAGGAGAGCCTAGCTTATAAAGTGTGTGTGTAAAGAGTAATTATTGCATCTTTTCTGTTGCCAAGTCACAGCCAGGTTCAGTAAAACAGATATTTTTATTCTACAGTATATATTTTATACTTAAATTACTCAGGAATATGAAAAAGCTGGTGACGCAATTGGGACTTTTGTCATTTTATGTTATCCATCTCTGTTCTAAAGTATTTCTTTTGGGGTCCTCTAAGTTATCCTTAGAAGGCCAGGAATTAGGAGAAAACCGTACCTGTTACTGCACTGCTGGTGGCTCTGCACATCTGTGTGTGCATTTTACTGAGACCCAAACTAAAGCCGGATGTTTTTCAGTTAAACAGTTTTAGCTATAAACTGAGACTTTAAGTGGACTTAAAGTGTTTTCAGTCAGTACTGGATTTGGTCTGTTACATTTTCATATAAAAAACACACGGGAGAGGACTCTTTCAAAGAATTGGAACGTTTCATTTTAAAATTAAATCTTTAAATATTGTGATTCAAAGTAGCATCTTGTGGTAAACTGTATGAAAAAAAAAAATAAAGGCACCTCCATTTGGAAAGCAATTTTTTGCTTCAGCTTGAAAGAATCAGATTGAACAAAGTGGTATGTTAAATAACTCATTTTGCTGAGACATTGAAACGTATTCATTTCAGGTCAGCCTGAAACCACTGCAGTTTGAACAGGAAATGCGAAGTTAGTCATTTACATAATTCCACCCAAAACACAGCTTTGGCACTGGCCAGCAGGGCCTGCTGCTGGACAGCTGTATCGATCTCAAGGTCTTGGCATTTTAAGAGGACTCTGGAATGGGCAAACTCCCTCTTTTTCTGATTTTTATTGTAAGATTATAAAAGAGTTCAAGAGGGCAAGGGACACAAATATTTTGAGAAAATTCGTACCATATTCAGGCAAACTAATACAAGTACCTAGTGTAGGATCCGAGGCATGTTATATATTCCACAGAGAGGGGTAAACTCCTTATTTAGCTCAGCTAGGATCCGGAAGGAAGCAGCATGTTGTTTTCCAACAACGTCTGGCAATGCAACCTGTGGGAGGACCACCCTGTCTCGCTGCATGTTTCACAGCTTACTGAATTTAAGTATCCTGGAATATTCAAGCCTGGGATACATGTGTAGTATCCAGAGAAACTGCAGTGATTCTGGTGTTTACAGAATCAGGGAAAATGGGCAGGAAGAGAGCTAGGAAGCAGGAAGGTTGACTGCTGGCAGTAATTGTCAGCTGTGCATGTGCAGGAAAGGGCAAGAACCTTGTTCCTTCATGAAAACCTGCATTTAGAGCTTTGAAATAAGGGGGAGAGGCAGGAAGTGGCAGGAGTGGCTCCAGCAGTTCTGAGCTGAATGTTTATAGCAAAGAAAGGGTAACTGTAACCACAGATTGAACTGTAGTAAAATACACTGGCAGTTGAGTATAATTAGCTCCATCTCCTGCATTTAAGATCTACCCATTAAGGTAGGTAGCTGGAGCAATAAGAGCAGAGTGCATTTCCCTTGCTTTTCTGTGCAAAGCATCTCCGCTAATGAAGATACTGCAAAAAAAGGCTGCATAAAAGTGAAACACCAACTCCTTAGCTGATGTAAATCACTGTAATCCCATTGAAGTCAATACTGAAGATTTAACATCAGGCTAATTGAAGTCAATGGAGCTAGGCTGGAACGTACCAGCTGAGGGGAATTCCCCAGTGCAGTTTTTCTAGGAGTGTTTGGAGTCTGAGCTCTGGCCTGAGTCACAGCGAGACCCCAGCTGTGCAGTTCAAACCAGGCTCCTTATTTAGAGATGACCTTTCTTAAATTTCACTTAAGGAGCTGAAGCTGCTTATTTCATCCAGGTTCATCCTTACTCTTAAATTTGCCGGGGTTTCTCATCTTCATGGTCATTGTGGTAGCATTCCCTTGTGTCTGCTGATTTTTGCTTTTTGGCCTGTATTGCTTAATTAGGTCTGATATACTTGGTTGTCACAGAGCACAACAATCTGTAGCTAGGCTTCTGTTATAACTGATGGAATATTGTATGGAAGGTTCCCCAGATGGTGATGAATATAGTCCTATGAGTTCCTTTACTGGTGTGTAAGCAAATGTTCAGTCTGTGGAAGACCTGCCGTCTGATTTGGTCCTTCTTTTTTTGTTATATAGTGATCTTTGAGGAAAAGCTGTAGAAAATTGTGCAGGTTCTCATTCTCTACAAAGGATAGCAATTCAAAGGACATAGTTGCCTTTTGGGAATAAAATTAGGGTTTAGAGTAGGATTTCTGGAAGAGAATTTTTGCCTGAGGTTACTTGTGATCGTCTTCCTTCCAAGAATGTGTTATGTCTTAAAAAAAAAAAAAATAAAGAAAATGTTTAGCCTTCTGGCTTTTCTTCCACTGAGATGCCAATGTCAGAGACTCTTACCCTCCTTTGTACTGGGACAAGTGCTGTTATCAGCTGTTGAAACAAAAGCCAGATTAAATGTATTTTCTTCTATAGAGCTGTAGATGTGCATTACAAATGCATTTGTTTAAAATGGTAAAACTAGCTCCCACTGTTATAGAAGTATAAGCTGAACATCAGCACTTTGCAGGTAGTGAAGGATGTCAGGAAAGTCAGGGAGTCTCTTTGGTTGCCTTCTGTGTCGGTCGACTTAGGTTTGTCCTGCTTATTATTCTTGCGAGTATTGGCAAAACTGGTAAGATGTAGATGCCACGATGAGATACCAGCCTGGGGAAAAGATGAACATGCTACAGTAAAGTGAGGGTTCGAAAGTGTATTTTCTCCAGCTGTAGAAAATCTCAAACCTAACGTCCACTTCCAGAGATAATATTTTAATCAGTAGATTTTGTTTTGGAAAACAATTGAATTGCAGGGACTCTATCCACCTTTGGCCCTGACACCAAGAAAGAAACCCTTTCCAGTGAAACCCTTGATTTGAAACAAGGAGATGTTTTTTTCCCACCTAGCTCAGAAGTCACTAGACATCTGAATCACAGTTTTAGATTAACACAGAAATTAGTCTCAATTAAGGATCTAAGGCCTTTGTTCTATTTAGCTTTTAATCTTTCTCTGTAGAGGGAATAATTGATCTTTAATCAACCGTTGCAATGTGGTGTGTGTTAAGAACAGTTTTAAGGGTTGCCTTAAATGTGCTCACAAAAACGTTTGCAGAATGTGCTCACAAACGCACACAGATGTGTTTGATCCCAGGATGAATTTAGGCTTCCACCGCTTTGTGGACTAGGTGAGAATATTGCTTTGGATATCAGAATCCCTCACAGAAATTGTTCTCTGTCACCATTGCGTGTATTTTAAATCTTGCTTTCAGGGCTTAAACACTAAGGACATCACAGCAGCTCATTCAAAGAGTCCCTGCTGTGGAAGCCTTGCACTGCTAATGAGGCCCTGTGCGATCTCTTATCACCGGAGGGGCCATCGTTTGCCGCTGGGAAGAGGCTTAGGGAGCCGGTGAGGAACACAAGGCCTTTCAGAAGCGTTTTGCTCCGAACAGTAGCTCTGCAAGAAACTCTGGGTTTAGCAGGCACTGTTTTCCAGATGGACAATACTGCTGTGAGCAGCTGCAGATGAAATCTTCTAAGTGAGTAGGGGAGGTGGAGATGAGGGGAAGGGAGGAGAAAATTCCATGATTTCCTAAGACAATGAGGGAAACCAGTCATTAAAGTCATAAATGCTAAAAAGAATGGGAAGGGTGCTCCTCCCTAAAAGAGCAACAAACATATTCTTTCTTGCTGTTTGGGGAACTCCTGCTCTGCTGCATCCTGGCATTTCTTTTCTCCTCAGGGGAGTGCAGGATCATGCGGAGACATTATGTTCTTACTGCTGGTTTTGACGCTGCCAGAAGGCCTGATTCTGTGCCTGCTGCAATCAATGCAGAGGGGAAAAAATATATATCTATGGAAAAGCTCCTATGGCTTTCCATCCATTCTGGATCAAGCCCAGGAACTAGTATTCCAATGTAGAAATATGACTGACAACTTCCTAACCAGCTAAGGACAGTGGAAAGCCAGAAGACTTGCATGGGCTGCTTTTCTTAATGTTAGATGGGTTTTAGGTGTTTCAATTTGCTTAGGAGAACTTCACTAGCAACAAAGGCTCTTTGCGTTATGTGGAACATGTTGCCAGAGAGGTTGCACAGTCTTTGTCCTTGGGGATATTCAAAACTCTGCTGGATTTTGGTTCTGGCAACCTGCTCTGGGTAACTGTGCTTGACCAGGGAGGTTGGAAGGGATCTCGGGAGATCACCTGGTCCAACTCCAGTGATGCTGTGATTGTGAGAAGCAGCTCTGCTCCCTTCAGAACAAAAGTGAATGAAACTGATTTGGACATTAAAATGTCTGTTGACATGTGGTAAAACTTTCATGTCCATTATGAATCTGCTCTAAGCTTTCTCTCATCTATCCTGTACTAAGAATATTGATTAGTTACAGAGTGCCTGAGTGAGTGGAGGTAAAGTGGCCATTACCTGCCAAACCTGGATCCTTCTCTTCACCTGCCTGTTAGTCAATATGAAAATAAAAGGAGTCATTTGCTGTAAGCCTGTCTAATTTCTAGAACAAGTCTTTGTTATTAGCAAAAATGAAGATTGAACAGCCCAACTCTGTGATGGGAGGCAGGCCTCTATGTTTTCATCCTGCTTCCTGTGGAAATCCTGGGGTTTCCTTGAATTGTTGAGTTTCTCAGATGAGGGAGAAAGGTAATGTTTAACCCTTCACAGACTTGGTTTTCAGAAGGGATGCGTTTGTTGGCAGGACTGTCCTGACTTGTGTTACTAGTGAAACCTCTAGCATCTGAGGCCATCCAGCTTTGCTAAAGCACCTTGCTACTCTCTGCTTGTTCAGGCTCTGGTGGGGACTAAACAAGGGCAGCCAGTGGGTGCTTGGGCAATGGCCAAAACCTGCTCTTCAGCAGAGCCAAAATGTGGCTCGTGCTTCTCTAGAAGGAGCCTTGCAAGGGACACGTGGACTCTCTTTCTGAGGGGCTCCAAGGTGCACATGGAAAACACCCCTAAAAGGACAAGGTGATAAAAACATCTCCTGTCTCCATCTTCCCCACCAAGGGAGGTGCTGTGCTTCACAAAGATGAAAATGTCTCAATGCCTCTGCTGTTTTCTTTGCTACATAGTGAATACTGTGGAGTAGATAGAGATGAAAAATCCTGTCACTTCTCTCCTCTTACGCATTCAGTCCCACGCTCAGGCACCACTAAGATCGGTGCCAAGAGGCAATTCAGGTTAGGAAAGGGATATGCCATTTTTCTCTACCTCTGCTTCTTGTCACATTTTGTTAAACGCGGTCATGTAGCATGTAATGAAGACATCTGTTCGTTTTGTAGGAAACTGTGAAAAAGTGCATGCGTTTGCCTTGTGCCATCTGTTGCCATTCTGATAAACAGTTGAAAGCTCTGGCAAATACAAACACAAACAGTGTGCTTTGGTGTTAACTGCACCATTTTCTTTCTTGGTGCTCTGTGTTTGAGCCTTTCCTTGTGCAGCGTTAAATATTTGGGGCTCTGGGCTGCAGTAAGCCAGATCTGATGCTCGGCAAACAGGGTAATTCTTTCTGTGCTCCTGTGTCCCTCCCCTGAACTCTGTCTGTGTCCAAGTGAGACTGCAAAGACAGGCGGGAGCGCCTGAGCTCCTGCAATGATATGAAATATCATCTGTGCCACCTGGACAGCTCAACTTTTCCCCCCAAATTTTGCGACTCTTGAGTGGAAATTTGGCTGAATCAAGAAAATGATTTGGGAAAATGCCACTGATCAGGAGGGATTTAGATGTATTACACAGGATTATTATTTTTCCAGAAGTCTGTCTTGGGAGCAAAGGTTCAGTGTTATAGAATGTGTTGAAAATAAGTAGCTTAAAATGGATTTCTGGAGACTCTATGAAGATGAAGCACTGTTATTGTATGGAGATAAGTAAAAAGACAGACACTTGTGAGATTCTTGTGCCATCAAAGAAGCACAAGCAAAGCAGTGCTATAGAGAAAGGTGTGGGGGACAGTTCAGTACATAAAAACAGACAGTGGAGAATGAACATGTGCCAACTTTTGAGCATGGCTTTAAAAGCAAGCGCGTATAGCAGATCTCAAATATTACTACATAAACCTCTTTTAAAGACCTATTTGTGCAGAAGTCTTTAGCATGTGTTACTCTGGATACACCAGACTGAATTTACAGAAAGAGTTTTTGTGAAAGGGGAAAAAGACCTCTGTTAACTCCTTATTCTACAAGCTAACTAAATATAGCCTGTTTGAGTGATGGTGCATTTTTGCTGGCATATATAGACTAAAATTACCTTTTGTAGCTGTCTGCCTGAGTTGAATCTAAAATGGGCTGTGCTGCAGGTTGAAAACAAAATGTACTGTTCTAGCAATTATTAAAATTCATGTCTCATAAAATAATTACTGACTTTCACACAGGATTTGGAAGCCTATACAGGTACTCTTCATGGGGCTCTTCTGACAAGGAAAACAATCTGACTACACAGTGGTAAAAATATCAAGAAGCTAGGAAAAGATCATAGGAAAAAATAGCAGGTCTTCTTTTGAGAGAGGCCATGGAAATGTGTAATTAAAAAGTACTCTAATGCGTACTGACAGGGAGCAGAGGCACTATTCATATTACAACTGTAGCTGTTCATAGCCCAAACAGGGTTATTTTTAGTTTAGTTTCCTTAGGAAACCAGGCTTGTGAGCACATGGGGGTATGTCTGTGTGTGTGTATATATACACATGCATCTGCCTGCACACCGTCCCTACGACGTCTGAATCTGCTGGTCTGTTCCAGTGATCACGATGGATGGTAGTTTGCATCCTGACAGGTTTCCTGAGAGGAGATGGGGAAGGGGAGACAGGGAGGAAGGCCCCACTGAACGGCTTCTGAGAGGAAATACTGCAGTGTGACTCTCTCCCCTATTAGACACAAAAGAATCCACAAGGGCAGTGTCTATAATTATGCACCAGCTACAGGAAAACCTTGAGAAGGAAGGTCTAGCACCTTATTGGGCACAGGATAATCTGGCTGCAAGACACAAAATCACAGAAAAATGAGTTTCAGCAGTTCCACTGCTTATGGAACAACTTTTGAGAATGTGGGACTTCTGGCAAAACTGCTTTTTTGGTAACTTTAGCAGACCCTGCTCCTCCGAGGGCCAGGTGGGTAAAAGAACAAGAAACAAGGCCAAGCAGTGGGAAACAGCAGCTCTTGAGGAAAAGTTCTTGGGGGGCAGACTTCCTACTCCTGAGAATATGCTGTAGATTTTGGGAGGTGTGTGTGGGGAAAATCCAAATGTAATTAGTACAAATAACATTCCCCCTGTGCATATCGGACTAATTTTATTCTTATTGTAAGACAAACATTTTGAGGATCAAGATACCACTGGAATTATTTTCCTCCCATTTTCAATGGACCTGCATGTTCTTGTAGAAAGTTCAGTTCTTAATAAAACAGCATTTTCTATTAAGAAAAAAGACCTGTCAGAAAGAGTTTGATTGCTGTGAGTCTAAGTAATTTCAATATCAAATGATAAATCAATCTGTACAATTACAGCTCTAATGGGGATTAGGTCACATTAAAGCTTATGGGTACTCAAGTCTTAATTAGCTCACTGAAATCAGTGTGATCTCCTTGTATTGACTTGGTAAGCCTTGAATCACACTCAAGGTTTGATGAACAGGAGGACATGGTTCTGTGATACCTAAATTTTTACTGGCATCTTCCCAGCTGGAGTTTACTGTCCTGAACTATCTCCTGGGGTTTGGGATGGACCAGTTAACATTCTCACATTCTCACCTTTTTCCCCTGCTCCCATTCCCTGTTTGGACACAGTCTTAGCGCCTGAGGCTGAGATATGTTTCAAATCACTGTAAGAGGAGGGTAACCCATATTTCTTACCTGAACTAGAGACTCTGAAACAGGAGAGATTTGGCTTATTCTCTTAGGGCTGTTCCATTTTCCATGGGAATAATTAAATTGGCAGTGACACAGAGAGTCATTCTGGAGGCGTATGGCTGGGTGAATGTGTTGCCCTTTTTGGAGACCAGGCTGCCCAACAGACTGAGTAGCAGTATATTTTCTCTGAGAGGCAGGAGCTCCTGGCTCTGGCTTAGTTATAGCTTTGCCCCTCTCTTCTGCCATAGTCCTACTTGAGGACAAGTAGGAAAATGTGGAGTTTCCCTGCTTCCAATCAGGTCAAAAGAGACTTTATTCTTTCTTGCAGTCTGACTCTGTCTGTGGACAGATGGCCTTGCTGCACGTCTGCACATTTAGATGAAGGAAATGCGAGGGGCAAGCTGTGCTTCTGTATTTCCATATCTGGTAGGAAACAGCCTTGAAAAGAGACTCCAGGGAAGCCCAGGTGCTAGGATAAGGGGGGATTTGAACCCTGTCTTCCCACATTCCAGCTGAATGCACTTATTTTTGTGAGGCTAGGAGTGAAAACTGGTGGGTGTGAAAACTTCCGTGTTTTGCCCAAGATGTGATGCAGGTCCGTTCTTTGCTTTTTTTATTTCTCTAATGATTGTTTTTTTTTTTTTTTTTTAATTGAAGCATGAATATTATTGCCAGCAAAACTCTAATGCAGACTATGCTTAAATGGAAGGAAGGACATGGGACATAGCCGTTAATATCCCTGAAAGCAGAGTCATTTTCAGGAATGGTAGTAGAGTGCAGAAGAGCAAGTCGGTAACCTTGACTCAGGTTGTATAATGATTGTTTTATCACTATTTTCCTGGAAATTCCTGTTTTTCAGCTTGTACAGCATTGCAACTTGTCCTTTCACTGGATGCCACTAAGAACAGTCTAGCTCTGTCTTCTTTAGTCCCTCCATCAGATAGTTACAAACACTGATAAGATCCTTCTGAGCCTTCTCTTCTCCAGGCTAAGCAATCCCAGCTCTCTCGCACCTCTATGACGAATGGTCCAACCCCTTAATTGCCCTTGTGGCAATCTTGGGATGACCTGTAGCTCCCTGGATCCTTCTTGCCTTTCTTAAAGATAGAAGCAGCATTTGCTTTTCCTCTGATTCCCCAGGAACCGCCCCAGGTGCCATGATGACGGCCCCAAGGGGACATTGGCCAGCTCCCTCGGTACTAGTGCATGCATCCCGTCAGATCCTATGGAGCTGCGTGTGTACATTTTGTTTAAATGTACCTTAACCAGATCCTCCTTTACCAACAGTAGGTCTTGCTTGTTCCAGGCTTTCCTAATAGTCTCAAGCTCCTGTGACTGTTTTCTTTGATCTTTGCTAGCAAGGAATGAGTTTCCTGGGCTCGGATTCTGTGTTTCAGATTACATAAGCTCTTTGCTGCTGGTAAGGTTGGTTCTGCTTTTTAAAATAAGGTGTTTAACAGAAGGAAAATAGGTCATGATCTTTTGATCATTTTTGGTAAATGAAAACTCTTTTATGTTGTATTGCTGAGACTTGTGAGGGTGAGCAACAGAAGACCAAAATGTCTGTTAGCCTAGATATGTCTTACATGCAGCAAAGCAGCTATTAACACAAAAGAGAAACAGGACCCCCTGTGGTCTGTCTTTTGCATTTAGCTATTCATTCCAGTAAACATTGTAGGAAAGTTTTTTTTTTTTTTTTTTTTTTTTTTTTATTTTTATCTGGTAACTTTTTTTGTGAGGCAACAAATCACAGCAAGCAGATTGATTTTGAGTTAGCAACTGCGTGTTTGGGGGGAACACCCTTCAGCTATAATCTTTCCTAAAGTTAACACATCACAACAGAGGTGTAAATGATATGAGGTTTGAGGGCTGCTGAAACTCCAAATGCTTTGCTGCAAAATCTTGGCCTGGCAATTAATCAATTTTCTGAGCCTTTCAGAGTTTTCCTCTGAACAATGTTCTTCCTCTGAAGCTCATTAGCCATCAAAACCTGTCATGTCTACACATGTTTTTCTTGCACCTCATTAAGAGAATATTGATTGTTGGCTTCTACTTCTTTCAGAATTTGCTTCAGAAAATTAATTTCCACCACAAGTGCAATTTAACTGAACCCTTTTGCCAATGCTTGATAACGACTTGCTTTGTTATTACCATTTAAAAGTTTCTATTGTATTTATTTCATTTTGTTCCTTGCAAAACATGGATCATCCTGAGCTCAAGCAAAACATTGGAAAACCCCCATCTTAATATAACCTTAGAATATTGTCCTACAAGATGGATTAAAGCCTAAAGCAGTTTTAGAAATGCAAGGAAACTTCATAATTGCCATTGATCGATTTGTAACAAGTGCATCTCATGGCCATCAGATTTCTCTGGCTATATGAGATTTGTCAATATAGCCATCCCATTGAGGGAGGAACATAGGCCAAGCAATTAACATTCTTTTTTCAGGATTGCTTTGGTAATTAGGGCCAATTTTTCACTGGTAAGATATTAATTATTCAGGTCTCCTGGGTTTTCTTTAATAAGAAACAGAGGCAATTTCTGCATCATGAAAGAGCTTCTCCTTCACCAGCTACTGAAGTCGTTCAGATGTTCTTTTGCTCAGGAGGAAGGAGAAAGCAAAATCCTATTTGTGTTTAGCAGCCCCTTAATGTCAGGTCCATTCTGGTTAGTGCAAATAGCAAAGGTTTTTTCACAAGTCTTCATAATAATTCTGCTGCAGCAGACAATGCAGTGGTATCTATTTTACAGGGAAGTGATTGAGCAGAGAGAGATGAAGGACCAGATTTGTTCAAAGTTTCTAACTGCTCATAGCTGATAATTACTTGATGATCCTCTCAGAGGTGCCCTAATAGTGTGAGACCTCAAGATGCTGGTGTTTCTATACAAAAATCAAAAGGGAGTGGAGCATCAAACTGACTTGTATGATTTTGACTTTGCAATGATATGATTATGACACCTCAGCATCTTTGAAGACGTAACACTAAGGGTGTTCTTCCCAGGAGACCTCCTGTCTCGGTTAAGGGATTGTCCTCATGTACCCATGTTCCTGCCCCTCCTGTCACATGTGTTTTTCAGACCCTCAATGGTATCAAGACCCTCAGTTTTTTATTTTTCTATATGTGTGTGTTGGAGAAGAGTTACAGAGTGGTTGAGGCTGGACTGGAAAACTAGGTCAATCATCTTGCCCAAAGCAGGGTCAGATAGAGTAGCTTGCTCAGGACTGTGTCCAGTCAGGTTTTGACTGTCTCTAGGCATGGACACTCCCAAGTCCCTGTTCCAGTGATCAACCATGGTCACAGTACAAAATCTCTTCTGTTTAAATGGAATTTCCCTGTTTTGGTTTGTGCCTGTAATCTCTTGTGCTTTCCCTAGATACCACTGACAACAGTCTGGTTCTGTCTTCTTTAGTCTCCTTGTCAGATTTTTTTTTACACATTGATAAGGTCATTCTGGGCTTTCTCTCCTCCACGATAAACAATGCCAGTTTTCTCAGCCTCTCCTCATATGCAGGGAACAGCAGCTGGAGCTGGGGGTGGGACACTGGAAGGTGACAGTCCGACTTCACTGTAAACTTGTGAAAAGTCACTCTAAGTGTATCTGATAACTGTTGAAACCTTGCAGATATTTTTGTCTTTTGATCCCCTTGGGCAGAAAGACTAACAGTGGGTCTGACTAGATGGTCCTTTCTCTGTGTTTTTCTCTCTGTGATGTTGGACCGTGATACTCCTCATGTGTGGTTGGTTTCCTCCTCCCAGCATCCCACAGGTAATGATACCCCTCCACTGTCTTGGCAAGAATGGCTGGGTTGACCCATCTGTCTCGCTTAACTAATTAGGGATTGATTGGGTGGGATTCAGACTTTCAATTTATTATAAACACACAGGTTAACCTGCAATCTGTGATCTCCCATAGTATGCTGAAAAACATTTTAAATTCCAAGTAAACAATATGAATCCATTCAACCACTGATAATAAGAAAAAAAATCTATAGGTGCATTTGCTGTGGTAATTGTTCTGCATATCACTGGAGAAGAGACATTAAATGATTTTCAATTAGGAAATAAGTTATCTATATAGCTTTAAAGACTTTTTAAATGCAAAGAAACTTTAAAAAATGTCAACAAGAGTTTTTTTTTATGGGGTGGAAAGGACAGTTAGAATCATATGATTTTTATATTCTGGCTTCTCGAGTGAGCTTCTCCCAGTGATTCTTGCACACAATCTCTTACCTTGCGGCTGGATACTGTGGAGTTCCCTGTGCATTGCCTAATCCCGAGTCCGTTTGCGTGAGGATAACTAATCATCTTTCCTGATCCCAGGATGGTCTTTGACTTGATAGAATACTCTTCAACAGGATCAGTAGCCACCAGCTGCTCCCTCCTGTTAATTCTGTTCTGGTTATTCTGGCTTCTGTTCAGCTCGTACCAGTGTGTTTAATCAAATTACCACCTGTCACTTCTCTATTTCTGGGTTGTACAACCCAGCAGGAGACAGACAAATTCAATCCCAATCTTGCTGCAGTCAGTAGCAGAGCTAGCGTTGACCAGGTTCCAGTGAGGTGATATATAATTATGGAGAAACCTCTTTGTATAACACTTGTTTTTCTGATGTTAGACACTCGGAGCTGACAGGCATACACTGTGCTGCGGGGAAGCTTGGTGCAGCCTCCCTGGCCTTGGGCAGTTTTACATTCTCTGTGAGAAGCTCAAAGGCATTGATTGGTGCTAATGACTGGATTTGTAATGCTACTGCATTAGATGAAATAGATGGATAAAACCTGTGGGTGAAATTCCCTTTTCCTGTTGGGAGGGGGGAAAAAAAAAGAAAAAAAAAGCTTTCAGGATGAGTAGTTCTTTCTGTAGCAGTGAGATCCAGGGACCTTTTAATGCCTTTCTGGAAAAAGGCCACTGCTTTAGTAGTAGTCCTTTCTGGAAGGGACCTTTGTCTACAGAGTAAAGTGCAGAGCCAGTGACTAGGATGGATGAGGAGAGTCTCCTGTTGTGACCATGGATAGCTATAGACCTAAGTGCTCTGCCCTGGGATGGGTTGTGGTCCGTGACATTACTCTGTTGCCAGGTATGAGGCTTTTACAGGTACCAAAAGCTGCACTTTCTTTATGAATGTGTTAAGTTCTAACTTAAAAGCAGTTGGACTTCTTTTGCTATGCTAGTCCCATGGGCAGGCTATTCCAGATCCTAATTGCTCCAGTGGTTAAGAACCCGCTTTTAATTTCCAACCTAAATGTATTCGTGGCCAATTTATATCTATTTGTTCTTGTGCCAATATTGGTCATTATATCAAATGGTTCTTTTGTCTTCTGGTGTCTACCTGCAGAATGTGTTTGTAGAGAGCAATCTTATCCCTTTCACCAAGTGCTTTGCCAGTCTAAACAAGCTGCGCCCCTTTGGTCTCCTCTTGTAAAACTAATTCTTCATTCTCATGACTGACCTTCTCCCTTACCCAGTTTGAAGTCAGCTGTATTAACATAGATGAAAGACCAGAACTGTTTTTCCTGTCTCTAAGGGCAATGACATCCTGATGTAACTAAGTGCATTTGCTCTCCGGTTCTTGGCATTATGGCCAAGCATTACTGTTCTCCTTGTGTCCATTCTCCCCCTATTTCTCCATGCAGAACATAGCTGAATAATCTAATCCCGTCGTTAGATTTGTCAAGGAGGCCAACCCTATGCCTTGCTGCAGCAAACGCTGCTGTATTTGATTTGTTTGTTGAACTATGGCTAGCACAGAGACTTTGCTTGAGGCTGGTTTCTCTCATGTGGTGCTCTTGATCCCTCCCTCCCATCTTTTCTCCTATTTTTTTTGGCTAGGGAAGCCCTTTACGGGGTAGCCAGTACACTGGTGTGCAGGAACAAACTCTACTTTCTTCCTGCTTTTACTTCCCATCTGCCAGCACAGTTGCATTCAGCTGGAGGATCGTACTGAATACTTCCAGCTGCTCTGACATTTCTCAGCTTTTCAGAAGTCTGAATTTCCCCCTCACTGGCATGTCTTTCGTTAGACCTTGGTCTTCATAGCACACGTGCACACAAAAGGTACATTCAGGTTTTGAGATGAAGACTGATCCTACCAGGAGACCATCAGTGAACTCCTTGAGCTAAAACTGGTGTTTTTGTTCACTGGTTTTGGCAGGACTTTGGATTAGTTCCCTGTAGGTCTAATTATTTTTATTAGGAAAAGTTCCACTGCGATGAATAGGAAGTTTGGACTGTACCAATGTTTTCAATGGATGTTGTGTTATAGGACTATCATGTCAGAATAATTCAAAACATCCCATGGGAAGGGACGGCACTGTGAGGAACGTGCTTTTTGGCGCGTCTTGTGTTAGCAGGGCTATGCTCTAGAAATAGTTTAATATTATATTTTGACCATGTATATTGCTTTAATTTGGAATGTCTTGGCACTGCGAGCAGACACATTTGCTCATGTTTGAAAAGAACAAGGAAAATTTAATATGCAAGAGCATTAAAGTATTGATTCGGCATTTGCCACAAACCCACAAAATTAAGACCATCCAGACATAAGACTGCTTCTTTGCCTTTTGTGCACATCAACATGTGCTTCAGCTTCGGCTCTTCCATACCTACCACTCGGAAGCACAGTTCTGTGAGCTTGTGATGACTAAAGTAATTTCAGGGTGGACTGTGGTGGCAGTGTTATGCTTCAGACTTGCTTTATTTCTCTTTCAAAACCCTCACTAAGAGCAGTGGGAAGGACGGCCTTTTTCTCATAGAATGTCCATGCATTTTGGGGGGTTCAAGGTGACATAGTGGAAACTGGGAAGGACCTTGTTCCTGGCTCCACCAGTGGTTTTCTGCGTTAGCCTTGGGCAAGGCAC
Organism: Crypturellus tataupa; assembly: GCA_034781795.1. Classification (NCBI taxonomy): domain Eukaryota; kingdom Metazoa; phylum Chordata; class Aves; order Tinamiformes; family Tinamidae; genus Crypturellus; species Crypturellus tataupa. Next base: position 6,494,568 of record JAWLRI010000086.1, read on the forward strand.
CTCATTTTTTTTTTCTCTTCATCTCCCTCTCTTTTTTCCTCTTGCTCGCATTTTCTTTGAAGTGCTTTGAGACCTGTTTGTGGTCTGTAGGAGATGTCTCCAGTTAGTGGATAGGCCATGCAACAGTTAGTATGTTCATGTCACAAGTACTGCAGCCTTTTTATGTATTCCTGGATCTGTTTTTGGAGATGTCTTTCTCCCCTCCTTCCAAAGTATAGTGTAGAAAGGCTTTGGGGTTTGTTTTGTTCTTGGAAGGACAGGAGATTTTTTTTTTCTGAGAACAGGAGCAGAAAAGAATTTCAATCTCTTTTCACTGAACTGCCCTAATCTCTGTGTTTACAAAGAGCTTCTTCATGAAGTTATCCATTTAACTCTGTTTTCCACCTTACAAAATTTCTAGAAAGCCTCTAATCGAATCTCTAACATGACCTTGTTGAAGGCTGTAGAAGATAAAGACAAACCTCAGAAGATTCCGGGCAGAAGCACTTCACGTTTCTGATCCTTGTAGCTGGAGGTGGTGCGTTCCCTCCACATCGGCCCTGAGACGCATTGCAGGAGCAGCATCTCCTCCTGCTGCACATGCTGCACTTGGGCTGTGTGTTGAGGATGGTGTTCAACCTTCAGAGCTGTTTGGGCTCTGAAGGCAGCAGTACCAGGGGCTGAGACTTGAGAATGAAACATGAGAGACAGGGTTGAAACACTGAGCCAAAGCCTGTCACTGCATCTTTCTCTGCCTTAAGCTTCCTATTTAGAAAAGAAGGCAAAAACTGCTCCTTTTCTTACACCCTTGGTCTGTCCTGTCTATTTGTGTTGCAGTTTCCTTGTAGCTCCCGTTTTTCTTGTATGGGAGCTGGCAGAGGGGGCCTCAACTGTTGCAAGGGGGCCCTAGGCACTGTGGCAATATAAACTTTTAATAAGGGTAGTAGAGGGAGTGCTGGTGACAGTCAGAATCCCTGGTACATCTCTTGGGATTGAAGTTGATGATACACTCACTAAAGGTGCAACTGTCTGTCATCACTTAGATACGAAGCTTCAGATCCAGGCACCATTTACACCAGTTTTTTTACACCAACGTTCTAAACAGAACAGCAAAACAGAAGCCTCTGCTTCCCGAGGTGCTGTCAGGGGGACACTTCAGAGGAGCAGAGAGATGCTGACTGCTTTCATCTCATGGACGCCTTCCAGTCACCGTTATGAAGTGGGCCTGTTGCTTATTAACTAACTTACTGATTTACAAATAAAGGGTGTAAGGCACCAGGGTGCACTTTTTAAAGCGAGAAAATGCTACATTATGATTTTCCCATTCCTATCTTGCTGAATGTACACAGATAACGTGGCTTCACTTGGTGTGCTGAAGAGTGACTTCAATGAGTAGGGGATAGGAGGATAAAAACTAAAAGAAAACTTCCTTCTGCCTCATGCTCTACGAGATGCACTTGCAAAGGCAGGAGGAGAATATACTGATCACAGACAGAGAATCTAACAGGTTTGCTGACAACCAGGATCGTGAGAAAACAGCAGCAGGTTGTTTTAATCAATACAGAAGGAGGAGTGATTGATTTTAGGGATAGCAAGGAGTTACTCAGCCAATAATTAGCTGCCTTATCAAAGTTATCTGGTAAAACCATGGATTATGTTGGACTCGGAGTCCTGGTTCTTTGAGGAGAGTTCAGATCTGGATTTTCCTCTCCCCAAGTGCTCTTTGCTGCTGAAGAGCTGCCGCAGTCAGTGGCCTTTGTTCTTTTTCACAGGCAAAGGGATTCTCTTCTCCTGCATGACAGCACAGAGGCTCTGGGAAAAGCCCTTGTGTTACTATGTGACAAGAGGCAGAGCCAGATCTGCTCAGGAAATCTTTGTGCTAAGTTTCTTTTTCTCCATTATGAGGGAAAGAATTTGCAAAGTGAGCACAGGAAGATTAACAAGCAATTTTACATTTGCCATCCTCCCCATGTGCCTTCTGAAGTCTCTAGCACCTCAGGAGTGCTTGCTGTTGCAGAGGGTAACATCTCATCTTGGTTTGTGGTGCAACCTTGCTGATACTTGCTGAAATAAAGCAGGTGGAAATGCTGTTGTGATAGTTTTGAGCTTATAGAGTAGTCCACGGTCCTCATTCCTGTGCCTGATTTGAGCCTTCTCTATAAACACTCGATTGTGCTGCTCGGTACAAAATGATTTGTGGGATATACTTTCTTTTGAATTTCTGGCCACTTCCGTCTCTGACTCATTATTGTGTCCTAAGAGGGACTGAATTTAGAAATAATGCTTCATGACTTAAGGTAATGAGCCATTCCACTCCTGCTTTGAATGAGATTTTGTACTGTGCTAGGATTACTATCTTCTTGTGCCACAGTGCTGTGCAGACACCTCAGAAAAGACCCTTTCAAACTTTGATGAAACCATGTAATGAGAGTCTGTTCACTGCTTGGAACTGGTTGAACTTTTTTTTAACATTTTCTTTTTCAGTGAAAATGATTTTTTGCCAAACTGAATAGGTACTTGGAGAATATCTATTGAAGAGGTAGTGGTGCTCTGCATTTGCAAGGAAATATAATTAATCTTGTTTTATAACTCTTGACCTCAGATATGGTAGGACTAAATGAACCATTCAGTACTTTTTAGTAAGTTGATGGCAGAGCTAGGATCTCTGTTTTGCACTTCCAAGCTCTAATGCCAGAACTTTAAGCACAGAGTCATCTTGCCCTGCTTTTATGCCTTTAAATTTGTCTGTTATTTCCAATGATCCCATGATAGCCTATTGGGCAAGAGAATGGATGAAGAGTCGCAAGAGCTTGAACCATTTCTCTAGCTTTTCCATTGCTGATGAGGATCACTCAAGCTTTGTGCTTCAGTTTCTTTGCCTATAGGATAAAGACAACTGTGCCGCCTCAGTTTTGTATCATTCTAAACATGCTACATACTGTTATTTTGCTTGACATTCATGGACAAGACCTGTACCTGTTATTGGCATCATTAAAATCCATGGATTGTTTGCATGTTTTTGCCTTAGATTTGCAGTCAGCTGTGAATGTCTACGGGAGCTGAGGTAAGGTCCTGCTGTAGCACAGTTTGGGTGTGCTTCCCTACTTGCCTTCACAGAAATTTCTCTTGTGTGCAGTATTTGGCTCATGCTGAAGTACCTAGATGAAAGTGGATGCAATGCCAATTCTTTGTTGCATGCCTTGCTAGGCTCAGTTTGAGGTATGCACAAGAAATCATGGACAGGAAGATGCAGTGAAGATGTGTTTGGAATGCTAATTTTGCTGTTTATGCTCAGACAACTCACTGTTCTCAAAGTATTTTGGTATGAAGCATAAAAGTTTCTAATTAAACATATAAATCAAGAACACATGTACTGAAATATTTACTACTACTGCATGTAAAGAATATTTGCAATGTGTCAGAGTAAAAGGTGCTGTGGAAGTAACAAGTAGTAACTACAGATTACAAATTGAAATGCTGCCAGTGTGCACAGCAGTTGATTTAAAAAACAAAACAAACACAAACACTTGTCCATATTGGTGATCCTGGTCACAGATACCTATTTTTATTAAAATATATTTTTTGTGAGTGTATATATAAGTGTGTTTTTGGGCAAGAGCCTTCTTTATATCAGTTATTTTTTCTCAATTACTATGTACCCCTATTTTGGAGAAACACAGCTTCAAATATATATGGAAAAGTCATAATTATCAGGAAGTAATTGTCAGGAAGGAGAAAACAGGCTAACTTATCTCAATGCTTACATTATTCCTAACTGCTTTCCTTAGCTCAACTTGAAATACATACTGTCACGTTTTGTTATGCTGTATTAAAACACTTTCTTGGAGATCCCATTTGAATCAGTGTAACCTAAGCAATGTTGCCCAGATAGCACATAAACCTTTTATCAGCTGCTGTTTTGCATTTGAAAGAAGGATGGTACTGCATCCTGGGCTGACAAATATCCCTGGTTGTTTCCCTATAGGCCTAATTAATGCCCCTGGGGCTAGTGTCCAATGTGTCCAGAAGGATCATGTGTTCATTTAAGGTTGCCTTTTTTTTTTTCTTTTTTTTTTTCTTAATCATCAGAGGAATGGCAGTTAGACCTGCTGGTTAGTGGAACCTTACCTAGAAGTAAATCCGACTCTCAATAATTAGCACTGGAGAGTGGCCTACGGCTGTCGTGAAAGGTAAAAGTGCTGCAATGTGGCTTGAAAGCCACTAACTAGAGAGTGGTTGGGAGCCTCCAGACTTTGTCTAGTCTCTAACAAAGTAATTCTCCAAGCTAATCAACACAACAGAGTGACATTGAGGTCTTTACATTTACCTGCTCCTGTTGTTATTAAGCCAGCTCTATCGGAGGATTCTCTCCTTTTCCTTGCACGAAGGCTCATGACCCTCTGAGCTGTGTTTAATGCCTCTTGCAAGGAGGCCCTTCTACCAGAAGGTTATTTTTAAGACTGCGGTGATCTACAGCGTGGCTAGTAGGCACTGCTGGGCCTGACAAACACGCTCAGTCCTTTGGAGTCTAAAAGTCTGTGACTGCCCTGGTGCAGGAGGTGAGATTTTTCTGTGCACAGCAGCCACAATGTGCAAACTCTTTGTGAGCAGCAAGCACCATCTTCCTGCGAATGCATAAGCAAAAGGGACATGAATTCCATGTAAACACGGGTACACTGGAAGCCCAAGAGGAGAGATGACTAAGCCGCATCGCTGCTGTAAATGCAGACATAATGAAAAATCTCAGGTTTCTCAGGGACACACAGAAGATCCCAGTGGTCTTGGCATTACGAGAGGCCCATCAAACAGCATTAGCCGACTAATTAAGTGTGCAGCTTAAAGTTAATTTTCCTGGTAGCATTAGGATGGATTAAACATTATTCATTCTGTGATGTCCTTGGTTGTGAGTTAATATTTTTCTCTCCTCTTCCCACCTTGTCACTTTGATTCAATCAATAATATTACTGTTTTTAGTTTAGTAAATGCACCTGAGCAGGATGTAAAAATAGGATTTTCTGGGCAAATCTTTATAACTAACAGCACCTGGATTCCTTTTCCTCATAAGAAAAGCACTGCTTTGTATAATGAAATAGGCTAATTATGCAAAGCATGAAGACAGCGGGTAAGCAGGGAAAATTTGATAATCTATAAATGAGGAGGAGGATCTGTTTTAAAAGGTGCACGTTCTATATTGCTCTGCTTTTTATGCCAGGCAAATGAAAAGAAGCTGTGAATGGACACCAGTATGAAACTGTACGAATCCAAATGCTGTTCTTATAGCAAGGGGAACTGTAAGCTAGTACCACAGATCCAAAAATCTGGAAATAAGTGAAAGATTAAGGGGGGTGAGGGGAAGAGGTTAATTCTCCACTCCCTTCCCTTCTTCTAGGAAGATATTTTTGATTTTTGTTGTAATTACTTAAGTAATTATGAAGTGCTAAATCTTCTCTGCAAGCTCAGACTTTGCAAATAGGTGCCCAGGCCACCTACGTGCAGTAGGGCTTTGACTGACATATAGACTATGTTGGATCTGTTCTTTTGGACCTGCCTTCTGATATTTTGCCCCAAGGATTTAGTGGTCTCTTCAGTCCATCACAAGATGAAACTCCTGAAAGCCATGAGAAAAGTTGTATGTTCGGTGGCTGAACTAGTGGCCTATTCAAGATTAATTTGAATTTAATGTTTAATTACATGATTACCACTTTCTTTACATCTGGGTTGCTAGGTAGATTAGTAACTGTGAAATATCTCAAAGAGAAGGAATTGCAGAATGACCTGAAAAAGACAGTTGCAATTTATTTAATATTGTGAAATGAAAGCTCTGATCAAGCACAGTGTAGTCAGGCACCTCCAAGCTAAAGAAATAGGCTGCCTTTTAATTCCTTTTGTGTCCTTGAAACCTGCCATTAGTCCTTGCAGCTCTAGGAATCCCAAAGTGCATCATTTTTCTGACATCTTGAATACAACAGGCAAAATCTACCAGAGCACCTTACAGGATATGGGGGAGGACTTTTTCTGCTGGTTTTTTTTTTTTTTTTTTTTTTGGTATGTCTGTTATTGACTCATTTTTTCAAATGGATGCTGATATTATTTTATTTTCAATATTCCTCTGGCTTTACTGGATTTGGGAGTTTGCTTTCTGGCTTCTGCAGCTTTTTGATTACTCTAATCTCACAGTAATACAGAGGGAGTTGGTCAACAGAGGCTTTAACCATGATTTTGATGACGAATGAGTTTCCCTTACTTGTATTGGCTTATTATTTGTTTTGGGGAGCAGCGCTTGGGACTTTCTAGTTGTAGGAGGAGTGACAAGTCCTGACTGAAGAAAGACAAGGTTTCATAGCTGAGACAGGAAAAAGGATCAGCTAGAAGGATTTTCCTGTCTAAAACAGCAAGATTCATAAAGGTCAGCAGAGCAAATAGGGTTTATTAAGAGACACTTCAGCATGGAGAAGGTACCAAGCTGGGGTCACACAGTAGGATGGAGGGGATTAGGGATGGTTATGCAAGAACCCCTGGTTTGCTTTGGTTCCAGCAGGCTCTCTGGTCACGCTATTCAGCATATTCATTTGACATCTTCTTTGTAACTGAGGGACCATGAACTGGGAAAAGGGGAATATTTGCAAATAGGTGGTGATTTATGCCAGGATGGGGCTGGAATTATACTAGGCTGTGACTGTTTTTAACTTTAAAACTTTGTCCGTGTAGTGACAGTCTGAAAAATGAAAACCTTCCTATTACCTCTGCTTTTTAATGCTCACAAATTTGCTATTTGGAAGCCTCAAAGTTGCAAGGCAACATATCTATTTCCCAAGAGACAGACAACTTAATTGGTGTATAAATTCAGAGCTTGTAATGCATACTCTTTTTTGGTAATGTATTCTGTATACTTTATGTTAGCTGGGTAATTTATTTTTGCCTTGTACCTTAGGAAGCAGGGGGATGGTGCTATTTATCTTATTTCTTGTGGGAGGTTTTTGTAAAGCATATGTTGGGTTGCTGATAGAGTGTATTACAAAACAGTCATTGCAATTTTCCCTAATCTGAAGCCATTTTCTTTAAGAAACACAGAATGCAGAGTGTGGCTTGAACAAAGTGCACTTAGTTTGGGACTGGTGCGTGAATTTTCCATTCAGAATAGCTAATCAGTGAGTGAAGGTGGTGTAATAATAATGTGGTTGGAATTAGCTGCTTTATTTACCCGTATAAGTCATGCTGAAAACAGTATTTTGAGGATCAGATTGTCTGTGGGTGAAATTCTCCCCCAGCAGTGCTGAAGTATTAACTTGTGTGCTGCGTAGCCTCTGTCCTAAGGCCACAGAAGGGAGTTCACAGGTGAAAACCTAATGGGTGGCCCATCAGATAGAGCAGATTGTGATCACAAAATGACACTCCCCTCTACAGCGGGAGGGAACCGAGAACACATTATGTGGGGCTGCTGTGAGGCTGTGGTTTCGATTCCTGCCCATCACCCCCAAATCAAAGGACCAGTGCGAACCTCACCCTCCCCTCCCCAACCGCCAGGCAGGTGTCTGTGTTTCTGCCTACACGTGCACTTGGATATGCATTTGTGTGAATAAAAACAAAACTGCCTCTGCTCTGCTTGCTGAGAGAACAGATTTACATGCTTGACAACTGCCAGTCACTTGAGTCCTGCTGGAGCAGGAGTATTTCCTTCAGCAAGGAGCAAGCTATATAAATATATGAAAAATAGAATGAAACTTCAAGCTTATTTTGCCACAGGGTTGAATTTCAGCTTATAATTGTTTTTTTCACTTTAAGGGGTAACCAGACCCTGCCTCCCTCCAATAACTTTGGTTCATCACAAGACCACAAATTCCTCATAGAGGACAGCTTTGTGTCTGTCCATTCCCGCATTAAACACTGCTTTTTGTTGGACTGTGGTTCTGCATCGAAAACTCAAAGTCCAACTGTCTGGCCAAAGCCAACATGTCATGATGGACATCACGGTGACGTGTAGTTCCATTCCCACTGGTGTGGGACTCTGGTTTCTCAATGACGGTGAGCATCACAGAAAAGGTGGGACTATCAGCCTAACCTCTGCCCTGTTGGAGAGGATTCTGATCTCTGGGGGACCCTATCCAGGTCTTGTGTCCGGGTCGTGCACTGCAGCATTATGTTGTACTGCAGTTACTAACCCCCTCCAGCACCAACACCTGCCTGCACAGAGACTCGCGTGAGGTCCCTCGAGATTCCCTGCATGGGGAGAGAGTCTTCTGACGGCAATAGGGGTACTCTGTGGTAACACCCCCTGGTACAACCCATCCACGCCCCTCAGCTGTAAAAGGTGGCCTTAGTGGATGCCTATTTATGGCTGACATTAATCCCTTCTGTAATTCAAGGTGGGAAATAGGACGTTTGTTGCTACACAAGCTTCTCCTCGGGCAGCATTTGTCCATGTTTGGCTTTGCACTAACGGCTGAAGACGGGAGCAGCTTCACAGACTGGAACCATCCTCATGTGGAAGAAAAGGGGGATGTGGGGAAACTGGCTGTGGGATCTCTGGCCCTTGAGCTGTTCTTGTGCTTAAATAATGTTGAGAGCAGCTTTAGAGACTGCGGTGCCCTACTCCTATTGTGGTACAGACTTGAGAAGCTGCACAGCATGGTTAAAACACTGCGCTCTGCTCCCCCTGTGTCTCGTGCTTTGCAGGGCACAGACTGCAGTGGGTACATTGGCTCTCTGTCCTAAACTGGAGGTGCTGAAACATCCCCTAGTTGGGGAGCACTTGAATGTGGCTGAATTAACTGCTACATCCACCAAGTCTGACGGCAAAGACTGGAGTGCAGGATCCAAGGATCTAGGCAGTGCTTGCATGAACTGTACATTTCCTAACTTGTTGAACAAAAAAAGTGGTGGCATTATTATTATTATTATTATCATCATCACTTTTTACTTCATTGAACAGATTCCTGGTGTCATTCTCTGTGCAACAGAACCTATTGTCTGTGTCAGCACTGTAAACTATTATTGTTGTTTATTATTTGTTATGTGTTAAATGCTGACAATGATGTGACATTAAAAGGAAAGCCTGGAAAAGGGGCATTTGTGCAGATGTGATTTACGCTTGTTGCAAGCTGCCTTTTCAAAGAATTCCGGGCTCTCCTATTTGCAAATCTCAGGTTGGGGGGTTTTACAGACTAGTCAGCTAATTCAGCCCCATCTTTAAAACAGCTGTTGCCTCTGCAAAGTTCTCAGTGTACAGAGGGAACTGTGTTATTTATACGAAGAAGCTGTCAAAGATCAGCTCTGCTCAACAATCTAAAGCATTGCTTACGTACATCAGCACTAAACTATGCTCATTTGGATAGCATGAATGGCTAATTTTAGCTTAAAATTGGAAGCAATTATGGGTTCAGGAAGAAAAGTAGGGCTGTATGTCATTAGTAATTGATTTCTTTTGTGCAAGAGCTTGAAATGAGCAGTTACGAAGGAAAACATTAAGTGATGCAACCTGTCACCTTCAATATGCAGTTGTTTCCCAGATTTGTGGTTGTGTCTCAGGTGGACAGATACTTCCTCTGTTGTCATTCCTCCTCCTCCCTCTGGTTCCTTAATACCTTTTATATATATATATATATATACATACACACAAATATATATAAATGTATTTTTTTTAACTCACATCTTTCAGTCTCTTCTGTGGAATTCTTAAGCTGACAATAGCTCACATGGGGAGCTTTGTGCAACTCCTGTGCAACGTGGAGTGGTGTGTCATGGTGTAGGAAGCAGAGTCAGTCGGTAGAACTTTGTTCCTTGCTTTATACATCACAAGGTCTTAAAAATAAGTAGTTGTTCCACCTGTGCCTCTTGTGGTGAACTAGGGTAGGTCAGTCCAACAAAACAAAAATGGTTTATACCTTGGAAATTGGAAGTCTCTTCCACCCCTTTTCTATTGAGCTTCACCTTTCCACGTGCAACCAGAGTGATCAGACCAGCAGCTTGGAGAGAGTTGCCATCCTGAGAGGGGGCAAAAGAGGGGAGAGGACTGTGTCAGTCTGATGTTATATAGAGGATCACTTTGCTGATCATCAGCTCTGGGAATGCTTTGGATTAGCAGAAGAAAGTGCATTTGTCTCAGTGAAGCCAGCAAGAAGGGAGAGGAATGATGAAATGATTTTGTTCTGTGCCTGGAACAGAATCGCAGTTCGCCGCTGGGGCAGCCACTCTTTGCTGGGAAGGATTACGTTTACACGCTCTTTTGCAGACAGACGTGAACTGTGAGTCTGTGCTGATGAGCTGGTCAGACTCAGTGTTGTGCTGATGTGGCTTTTGGATCAGAGCTGGATTATGTCCAGTTATGGCAGAGTGTGGGCAGGGTGAGCGTGCATCTGTCTGCACAAGATCACATAGACCTGTCAGGTAGGATTCGGCTTCTCAAACATTTTGTAAAGCCATTTGAGACATGCCAGCATACCTGAGACATCCAGTAAGGGCTGGCAGCAGTAATGTAGGACCTGTATCTGACCCATTTCTTGTCTGGAGAGATAACTGGCGGCCAAAGGGAACCCCCAGGGGCATCTAGAATGGGCTGAACACCTAGGCAAACCACGTGTCTGGTTTGCTTGCTGCTTTGTTGGTCCTCCCAGTCACGTGGCACGTGGAGTTATTGGAGGGTTAAGAGGAACAGCCCTGTTACAAGTGCCCTTAGACAGATGCTTGGAAGTGAATACATGCAGGAAAGTTGGCTGAAAGAGGATTTCCAGTTTGTTGGAATTCTTCTATTATTATTAATTCAATTTGGGTTCAAAGTTATCAAGATTGCTAAGAAGATGAAAAGCCTCTGACTTTAAATCTTAGTGAGTATCTGCCAAGTACATCTACTCTGGGACTAGTGCACCTTGCTAGCCAAGACAGCAAAGCTATGAGGAATGCAGGGCTGCTTTAAGCACCTGTTGTAGATTAGATCAAGACTTGTCAAGAGAATTTTTTACTTCATTTTAAAATAATGTAATAATTTTTCTGCTCAGCAAAGCACTTTATGATGACCTTGATTCAGGCAAAATTTTTCAGACATTTCTGTTTGCAGTGGCTGAACCATACACAGGAGACAGGAGATTCGGCAGGACTGCTTTCTTTCCTTAGGACTCCTCATGGCAAGAAAAAATGTACAAAATTTCATTTATTTTGTTTTTGAAATTTATACATATGTTCTATGCATGCCTCAAAGAGAAGATCCCAGGCTAATTTCCTATCCTCATTGTGTTTTTCCTAAAGACAGAGAAGACCTGTGCAGAATTCTTATGGAACAGCAAAATTCTAGTGTTTGTATTTTTGTCCTCAACAGCCTTCCTTGACTTTGTTAAAACTCAGTTTAATTTTCAGTTCTATGGGACTTTATCCATTTTCATGTCTCAATTTCTTGTGACTTTACAGCTAGTTGCATGGTATTTTTTTTCCAGTAGTTCTACCCATATCATTCTTTAGGCTTGCTTTGAAAATAATATTATAATATATTAAACAACTGTGTTATGGAATACTTAATGTGCTTAAAGTCTAAAAGCCTAGCCAATAATTTTGTCTATTATAATGCATTTGACTTTTTTTTTTCCTCCTAGAACTTTATGAATTTGAGGGGCCCTCCCCTGAACCATAGATATTTTTTGTTTTCAGGCTAGTTGGAATAAAAAAAAAAAAAAAAAAAAGAAAGGAAAATCCATTCCCTTTTTTTCCTATTTTCCTAAGGGAATGGAACGTATGATCTTATTCTACCTGCCTGCCAGTCAATCTCTTAATAACTTCTGAATCCGTTGGGTGGTTTTAGCCACCTTTGACATGGGATAGGCATCTCGCAGATATTACATTCCTACACATTTTGTGCAAATCAACAACTAGGTCAAGGAAAAAAGCTTTACTGCAAATCCCTCTGGGGGAATGGGGCAGGGCTGTCTCTCATTTCTCCTGTATGGCAGCAGCCGCCAACCAGCGAGCAAACTGGCATGGACCTAGTGCCAAGTGAGCCGTAGCGCATGGACTGGGTACACGGGAGGACCTGGAAGTGCCGTGTGACTGGAATAGACACGGGAAAATCTAGGGGTTTGGAAAGCAACTAAAGGGTTGGGAAACTCGGGGAAGACGGGGATGTTGCAGTGCACGGGATGAAGGAGGATGCTGTAGTAGCCATAGTGGTCTGGGTGAAACAGGCATGTTAAATACAAAGCAATGAGGAGTTTAGTTCCACTACCGCTACTTCCAGTACTTGGGGAATAAATTTTAAGCTTGTTTCTGCCTCACGGTGTTTCAACATGCTTCTGTCTGGCCTCCAGTCTCTGTGGTGCATAGGGCACAGAAAAAGGTGAGATGTATTTACAATTCTCTTTGATTTTTGTATCCCAGTTACTCAGTGGGTGCCAATGAGTGGTTGGACAACTGATTATTGAGTGTTTGATTATGCCCTATACAGTCTTAGTCCAGAGCTAATGTGTTTAACGTCTTGATTTCTCTATTGAATAATGTTGTGGCATTGGTTGCATATAGTGATTTCTACCCTCTTATTAACGAAAGAAAATTACAGGCAATTTCTTAACAGTAAGTGGTTTGTTTGCCTGCATTATTATGAATTCAAACTATTTTTATTGTCTCTGCATACATAAGAACCTTTTATTTATTTTTTTTCCAGAAAAGCAGATTTATTCTACTTGAGAAAAATCATAATAGAAATTGCTGTTGTTCAGCATTTTTCTCTTCAGGAGAAATTTTCAAAAGATTTGCAATAAATAAATGCAATTCTTGGAAGATTTCATAGTTCTATGTGGAACTGGCTTGTCAATTTTTTTGAACTCTCCTCAACGATTCAAAGAAATCACTCTATTTTTGCTTAAGTTCTTAATGCTTCTGGAAAGGAATCTTTGAAAAGATTTACTGAGGAGATCACCAAACTGAGTGTAATTTCAGTTTGGAAAAATGTTATCATTACGCTCAGTTTATCTATTAGTTGATCTATATTGTAGCATGAAGTGTTTTGATCGAGGGGATTCTGTAGACAGAATACAATAGAGAGTGCAAGGCAGATTGACGAGCAACTGCTGTTTGACGCATTCTGTCCATTGGCCCAGTTTATTCAACCTGGCGTGAAACAACTTAAGCAGCAGTGATGAATACGTCTCGGCTTTCCACAAGAAGAGCTCCAGGGTATTGCTGGAAGTAGCTGTTGTTTTTCATATGAAATTGGTAGAGTGTCTCATTAAACAAAAGCCAATTATATGTATTAGTAATAATGATAGAATCATACTCCCCTCCCCCATGGATGTAATTTTAGAAACACATTATGCAAGGGGTTAATTTGAGAGCTTTTTTTTTTTTTTTTAACGTTTTGAAAGCTTTGCTGTAATTTTGTATGAAATTTGAGATCAGTGAGTCTATAATATCTTATGAATAATTTACAACACCAACAGTCTTTCTGTGGAAGAATACTAAATTAATTAAGGCCTGAAGGAATTTCCATGTGTTTAAGCCATATTATATCTTCAAGGTTTGACTGCTTCAAAGTCACTGAGCTGAACTGCTGGCTTTTCAGGTGTTAACAGTCCTAGGAAAACAAGACTGGTGCCCTTGCTTTAGCCCCAAAAAGCTAAAGGGCTTGAAAGTGTGTGCTGTGCATGAATCTATTGAAAGGGTAGTGCCTTGCTTTCAATTTGTTCCTACAGTTAGCTGTCTGATATGTTGTATTTAAAAGAACGGACTTAGCATCTCCTACATCCACAGATATTTTGCGGGAGAAGAGAGTCCACACTGCAGTCCCTGAGCCAGCCTGGCTGCTCTTTGCTCTAGGTAGATGAAATGGCAACCAACAGCAGGAGCAGTGAATAACCAAGCTTATTCCTCCTCTGAAATCACAAAGCAGCCTTCTCACCACACCGGCCTACGGGGAGAGGGATTTCTTTGGACCTGGCTGTTAAACTCCAGGGGATCAATCAGAAACTTCTATTTGCTCCCAGAATTCATCTAAGTTTTATGCCACACGTATCTCCCACAGCTGATACTGCAGCAGAGGCTGGAGATGGTGAGAACTCCAGCCTGCCACACACACATTATTTATTTAAACAGGACAAAATAGCCACTTTCCAACTGTCCTTGATGCCCTTGAGTTGAAACACAAATACAGAAAAACCATGTGCCACTTACAGCCATAACGAGCTTACAGATGTTCCCTTTTCTTGAAACCAAATCAAGCAAGGCAAAAGAGGAAGTGAATCCCTCTCTCCCATAGCCAGTCACCTTCAGCTTCCTTTTTTTTCTATTTATCTGCAGGAAGGCTGCTCTGAGCAGAGTTATTTTCTTTTCTCTGAGAACCCCTTTGGTTAGGTCTTGCTTGTCACTTATTGATCCAGCCTACTATGTGCATATGTCCGTGGTTGCACTCTGAGTTGGAGGGGCTGATGCTAGTAGGATCTGTTTGTAAAGGTGCTCGAGATCTCATGTCATGGGATTTCTTGCTGAACCGTGTTAGAGGCAATGCCAGCCCCAGTGTGATGGAGATGAACCAAACCATGGCACTTGCTGTGGGAATAGGTCTACCAGAGGTAGGAGAAACTCAGTTGTGCACTCTCAGGTAGGCATGGCTGTGAGCTCCCTTCAAGACCAGGCTTGTCCCTTATCCCCCTTGTGAACACATGTTCTTGTGCTGAGGAAGGAGGAAGGCTGCGTCAGTCTCGGTATCAGCCTGGTATCTCTGTGAGGCTCAGCTCCTGTTCACGTGGTTTGGCTGCAATGAGCACAGTCTGAGTCAGCGCTCTGTGGACTTCTCTGTATCTTAAGTTTGGTTCCTTCCAAATACTGCGTGGGTGATTTGGGCCTGAAATATAGCTGAGAAACTGCATGCTGTGGATACAAAGCTGGTGGGCCCTGGAGTGTGCTGTGCTCAAGTCTTGTCCTGATTGTGCTATGCAGTATGGAGAATCTGGTCTCTCCTTGCTGTACAGCCCCGTTTCCTCCTTACGAGCATCTATGGAAACACTTGACTGTATTAGGACCTCTCTAGAACCATGACCGATTTGTACATATGTTTATTCTGAAATAAATCAGGGCAAAGATGCAGGATACAGACAGCTGCAATCTCCTATTATACATGGTCAAATTACTGATGTTGTATGTTCAGGATAGTTGAACTTTCAAATTAAAAGTGGGGGTGAAGGGAAGGCAGTCAATGAAGCCTGTATGACTGTAAAAGGTGGGGGGAAGTAAGTCCAGGGGCTCTCAGCAATACCCAAATTGTCCCGTTTGCCAATATCCATGGATAATTTACACATCAAAAGGAGAGAGCGGAAATGGACATGAAAAGTGACAGCAGTTGCCAAGTTAAATAAAAGGCCTTCAGTGAACATGAAGAGCAATAAGAGCCGTTTGGAAAGTTGGCTGCCGAAGAAGAGGTTATGTGAGAGCTGATACCGACCGCCTTCCTGGCCCCTTGGGAACCAATACAGACATGGAATTCACTTGACCCACAGGGCTGAGCGAAATATGGCCACACATCAGTAAAGCCTGATGCTTAAGTCATAGGAAACAAAAGCAGAACTGTGCCAGATGCCAGACGAGTGGGATCAGGTAGCAGGAGCCACAGCCTGACTTCAAAATGCTTGAGTAAATCTGGGCTGCTGAATTTCCACTGGGCTGAATCTGAAGAAAATACACGGGAAGAAATGGCTGGAAGATTTTTTTAAATTCTTTTTTTAGAGGGATTCTAGAAGATGGAAACAGGTTGAGTTCGAATAAGCAAGAGGTGATATTCTTAAGAAAGACTTAAGACTTCTTAAGAAAGCTTTTTAAAATACAAGCTTTTGTAGATTTGGAATTCAAGTAATTACTGTTCTTGTTATGAATCACTGAAAGACAGATGGTGTGTATAGGTAGGATATTAACACCCAAATATTTTCTTGCCTCTCTGCCCTTGGTGCTATTTTTTATTTGCTTAGAGAAAATTTAGAAATAATCTTGATTTTTCCATCTCCATCCCACTCTCCTCCTGTATTGCCCAATAGCTGCATAAGATACTTGGTCAAGCAGTCTCGTCCCTGCTTGACTTTGCTAAGGCGCGCTGCAAATGATCAGGGTTTCCAGTGCGAGCACTAAGAGGGAAACTAATTTTTGCCCCAAGCAAAAAAAAAAAATTCTGGTTAGAATATGATCTCCTTTTCACAAGTCTAAACCTGAGACACGGCCAGATTACGATGGGTGTAGATGCGTAACAGCGGCGAATCTGCCCCCACGTCCCCCGTCCTGTTCCCTGAGGGATATTGCTGAGCGCAGGAGCAGCGGGGAGAGAAGGGGAGCCCCGCTGGGACTGCACAAAGTGCTGGGCTCCCCCTCCTCTGCGCACAGCTTAGTGCCGCGAAGCTGCAGCTGCCGGCGAGGGGGAGAGGGGCTCTCTGCTCTCTCGAGACAGGCCAAATACCTCCCAGGATGGCTCTATCTTTGGCCGCCGTACGGTGGGGATTGGATTACAAGTTGCTTCCTGCTGACATGGCTTTGGAGGAATAATAATATCTTGAATATTACGGAATTTGAGGAATAATAATATTGGAGGGGATCATAACATCCCCTGGGGAATGAGGTTGCGTCTGTCTAATGACCCTGGCACGGAGGGACTGCAGCTTTCTATACGTGGTGGGGATTTATCGCTTTCTTCGAGGCCTACGTGCCAGTTGTAGCTAAAGAGTTCCCAGCATGTATCCTGGCACGGTAGACAGGATGGGGATCTCCCGGCAAAATAATGCAAATGGCACTTCCAGATCTGCTTGAAATCACTCTGCTTCCTATGCCCGGGAGTCAATAGCACTCAGAGATTTCCCTTGGCATCTGCTCTTCCTTTCTCCTGCAAAGTGGTTAAGGGGATGTTTTTGCTCCCATGTATTCTCTTTAGGACCCACACTTCCATTTGCTGTTTGTGTGCAGAGCTCCCTCAGTTCAAAGGAGCAGAAGGTGTCATCAAGCTGAGCATCCAGTACCCCCGGAAGGTGATTTTGGGATATTGAACCCTGAATGCAAGCTAATGATGCTAGAAATAAATAATATGCTTGTGTTTCCATGATAGGATATGGCCAAGTTCTAACGTAATTGATATTTATTGCCTTCACTAAACTTTTTTACCGGTACTCAATTTAATACCTGAGGCTAAAGGAGGAAAGGTGAGGTTTAACAGAGAAAGGACACTGCAGGAACATGCCTCGGTGATGCTGATTTCTAATGCTTTTTACAAGATCAGGGAAGTCCCCTTGATGAACACCCATACTGAAAGAAAAAGGTGCATCTTTCTCAGCATCGTGTTCAGGCTGGCAGAGCAGAAGAGCCCTGCAACTCGCAGCCCTCGGGCAGCCTGAGAACAACTGTGTGTGTCCCATGCAGCTCTGCAGCGGCCGCGCTGCCACCGATTTCCTGCCCATCACCAAGCAGCTCAGCTCGCCTGCCAGCTCCAGGGTGATGCCACCACATCAAGAGATGGAAATCTAGGTGAAGCCGAATACGGCAACCTTTTTTTTTGTTTGCTTTTCTTGGCTGGCCCTGCAGAACAGCAGGGGAATTTGCTGCAGGATCTGGGGGTATCAGAGGACTTGGTGAGCTCCCGAGGCCGGGACTAGTGCAGGGAGGAGCAGGGCAGTGGGGCACCTGAGCTCTCAGCAACTACACAGGCTTCTCTGCGCCTGTCTGCTGGCGCGATCGTCCGCTGGAGCAGGCAGCATCTCTGAACCAGCTGCTTTCCTGCTTCCCTGACACCCAGCAAGATGCAGCGGTGGCAGGAGAGCTGCCTGGGAAGGGCAGCCAGCTCCGGAGGGATGCGCTCCGGGAAGGGCAGCCCTTGGGCTGTGCACATGCCAGTCTGCACGGGCAAAACACCATCTGGTGCGAGGTGAGGGCTGCCCAGGGAGCAAGGACAAGGATGGCTTCTCAAAGCCAGCCCTGCACTTGCACTTATTTTTTCTCTTTTCCTTCTGTCCGCTACAGGCATATACACCTAATCCTTAAAACAAATCGGGAACAGTGGTGATATCATTTGAAGATTATGTGAACTGTAGGAAATAAAATAATAATAAAAGAAAAGCTCCAAACTCCCAGTGAAATAGCAAGGTGCATGGCCCAGACTTCCTTGCCATGAAGCTCAGGGGAGGGGAGAGAAATCTAGTTGAACTCGAGGGTTTTCAGCTGCCTTTGCAGACTCGCTGTCTCACATGAAAGCCACAGCCATGGCAGTCGCTCCAAGGTGCCTTTCCGATGATTGTGTTATCCATGGCTCCAGGTGTTCACGGGAGACAGCTGACAATTACACCTTTTGTTTTCCTTCTCATGTTTGACAGCCAGATGCCTTTTTGATCTGCCATGTGTGTGTGTCTGGGTGTGCGCGGTGCATGTGTGTGTATTTATATACAATCTCAGATCTCTCACTTTGTGATGCCTTATCGTGAATGGCTTAACTGAACATTTAAACTAACACAGGGCTGATTTACACTCTGTAACATCAAATGGAAAGGTTTCCTTTTGACACTTGCAATCGCCTGCAGTGTTACAAAACATGATCTTTCTCGTGGCGCTGTGAAATCATAAGGTTGTCGTGTAGATTTTGCCAAAGAGAAGATAGTCCTATGGTTTGTTGCCCAACGATTGATGAGTTTTGGGTGGCAAAACTTCCAGCAGGACTTTGGAAATTAGCACCTCAGACCAAGGTGCAGGCTCATTGGGTGTACGTTGTGCACGATGACTATCAGTGCCTGAACCAACTGTCATTCACGGAAAGATCACAGGGGCAGCAAAGCAAAAGACTTTGCAAAGCAATAGAATTTGAGATCTTTCTGTAATTGCGGAAGTCAGACAATCCAGATAACGCAAAGGAACTGGTTATTCCTACTGACTGCCTGTTATATGGCCAGAATAAGAAATATGCAAAAAATGTTTATATTAGTTCAGATATTAGAGAATGATTTTCTCTACGAATGGAAAGCTAAAAACCAAAATACTTGGGTGGCCTCTTATTGACCTTATGGCATTCTTATAAAAAGAAAGTTGTTCTCTGGTTTAGAGCAGACATTTTCTTCTAGGAGAAAAAACTTTGCTGCCTATTTCTGGCTGTTGAGTCAACCCCATTGCAGGAGTGCTCAGGCCTCCCAGTTAAAGGTGCAAGTTGCAGGACCTGGTGAAGTGGTATTCAGAGATGAACTTCCAGGCTTGATTTACATTAGAGCAGTTTAAAGCCACAGCAGCTCACCAAAGTGTTCACAGACTGCCATCGGAATTGCTTGAGAATAAGGCAGCAAAAACATTGGAGCAACAAGTTGCTGTGAACAAGAGAAACTCTGACCTAAGTGTGGGACTTGGCTAATTACTGTGTGACCTTACAGCTCAAGCCAAGACCAAGACTTGCTCAGACTGCAAGATTGTGGACTGTCATTATGTAAAAGAAAGCTCGTTCCAGCAGTTCTTTTTCTTTCCAGAAACTACTGGCTGGGAAATGAAAAGCTTGGGATGAAAAATATATTTTCCTCCTAGACTGATATAGGGTGACTTTGTTGTTGTTGTTGGAGAATCAGGGTATTGGAGGAGAAAAAAAAAACACACACATTATAATTCAGGATAACGTGCTGTTTCTGGCAAAACAGTTAAGTGGATGCCTTTTACAATTAGGTAGCACTGAGCCTTTCTGGTGACAAAACCTGTCAGAATACTTGGTTCCACTGCATATCCACAGAGAATGGTAGGAGGGCCGTATTTCATGATGCTCTGCGAGCTGCACAACACGGGCTGGGGGGAAGGCAGGGCTGTCAGTGGCATGTTAGCATGCTCAAAGGACAGCCCGGTGAGCGATAAATCCTTGCTCATGTTTGTAAATCTGCCTCTGCAGCCTCTGTTTATGCAATATGTGGAGAGAATTGCAAATCCAGGACATATCAGCTCCCCAGTGCAGACCCATCTGTTGCTCCTGGCTAGGTCTGCCGTGATATCACAAAGATCTTAATTTAATATTTATTACGTATAGAATTCTTAGGAAATCACTGTAAGTTACAGTTTTAATGGGAACTGACCCTGTAAACCAATTGATCAAATCTTGGGTCAAGATGACATGACATACACAAATAATATGCAGCGCTCAAGCACAGCTGCGTATACAAAGATCACACTCTACCACAAGCAAACTGCCTCTGACTTCGATTAAAGTTTTGCCAAAGTCAGCTTTAGCTTTGTGCATGTAGCTTTATGTGGGTTTTGCACATGATTTGCATATGTCATGTAATGTACAATATGTTATTGTGCACCAGCTCTCTCCCCCTAATTAATACATGATAATAAACTCTTAGAGAGCAATGATAAAGAAAAATTTGTGCATAAGGAAATTGCTTGCAAATGACCACACTGGCAAAATTATAACCCAGTAATATTGCAGTCCCATTTATTTTCTGTTAGGTTTAATCACCACTAATAATTCAGTCTAGGGTAATTAATCTTTGCTGATCAAAGTACAGGAAAGGGCTGAGGTACTGTAACTGCATCATAATGACATGTAACGCTGATGGTGCACAGCGGCTCAGTACAAGCCTCCTTGCAGAGGGAGGTGAAGATGTCCTCATTGGCATACAGTCAACGGACGTGAGACCCTTGTCGCTCGGTAGAGGACAGAGGATCGAGTAAAGGTGAAGGAGTCCAGAAATAACATGTGTAGGCAGCTAGTTGTACCTGCAGCTCTGCTCATTCCTAGGGTAGTGGGGATGGGGCTAAACTGTGGTAGAGATCGCATATTCAATATCCTTCTTCCTCTTCCCCCTCTATCCTGCCCCAAATTGCTCTATCAGGATGGAGTCCAGCTTCATTTCCAAGTCTTATTTCCAGTCCTCTGTGATTTCCTATGGGAAAGACATGCTTTTTAGTCCCATGTATTTCTCAGGTCAGTATCAGTATGGAAGGCTGTTGCTTGTGCTGGGTTAACTGGTCCTGTGTTGAAAGGGATGCTGTTGGATCAACTGCTGTGGCCCAACCAACACATTAAAGCAAATGTCTTGCTCATCTTCCCCTCGAGGAGGGGACTGATGCTTGAAGGGAAGTGGTCTGTGGGCAAGAGATCCTGCAGTGAAATCAGTTGGGCTGACAACTGAGCGGGGTACGTAAGGCTTCTCCCCTACCACTTTTGAAGAATTGTTTCTTATCCTGATTGTGCCCTGTGCCAGGCACAGATCCCACAAGTTCCTTCCAATCTGTGCATAAGGGACAGAGACATGTTGCTGCCTGCATTATCTCAGCTAAATATTTGATGTATAATGTGCTTGAACCTAAACTTGTAGTAAATTCTATGCTACACTGAGTTTTGCGGATGACATTTTAAAAAAGCCCAACACACCTAATTTATTTAGCTAGGGTTCATTTATTTTAATCTTTCAGCCAAGCCCTTGCTGAGGAACTTTGATCTGAAAGTGGTGTTTGTTTTCAAAGTACAAAAAAAAAATCTCTCCATGTTTGAATATGCTGTTTAAAATTCTTTTGATATTCCCTTCTATTGATACTGCAACATCAGTGGTGTTAAAAAAAAAAAAGGAAAAAAAGAAAAAACCCTATTACTATAAAAGGCAGACAGCTACAATGGCCCCGAAGTACAGTGAATCAGAACTGGAACTCCATCAGTTCTTTGGCTGCTAAATCATTTCCATGCTGGGCTGGCATTTATCTTCCAGAATAGAGAAGTCATTGAGAGAACAGTAAATATCTGGCGGTGGGCCAGAGGCCTTGGATATAAGACAATTAGCACAACAGGAGGGAAGAGGCGCTTCTGGAATTAGAGATGAATAAGAAATATTTGTAATGCTCTCTTTAAATTATTGGTTTGATCATAGAGAAATGTTTGTCACTTATTTCTCTGCAGTGTTGCATTACTCGTTGCGTGGCGCTTTCTTCTGTAATTAGTTTCACCCCTGAGTGGTAGGACTAGTACATATTGCACTTGTTGTCCTCTTTGTCATCTTAAAAGGCTACTTTGTTTTGTTCTAGACAGATAAAATGGGAACCCAGGAGTAGTTGCAAAGCTAGTCTGCGCCCTCCCAATTTGTTAGCTCTCTCTGCATACACAGCTTTAATTGGACATGAAGATTTAAGCCTTTATATTCTGAGACATGTAACAGTCAAACTAATAATTATCCGGATATATTTAGATGGTATTAAAAAGCCACTGCACTTCTAGGAGTAAATGTCTTGATGTATAAAATTACCAAGGAGTTTCCAGGCCCCTTACACCATCACATGCTGTAAATTTGCTTTTCTTTTTGTCAAAGGAAAGTATACCAATCCTGGAACATAAACAGACTGTCAAGAGTTGAATATTAAAGAGTTTCAACCATCTTGTAATACTTTGTTAGAAAGACAAAGTACAGTTTCATTGATTAGGGTCACACTAGCTGGAATTTTAGTTCTCTAAGATTTATCTTGTGAAGATGAAGAATTATTTAATGAGACCACCATAATCTTGGCTAATGTCAAGGACTGAAAGAAGAATTTACAAATCCTCTTCTGAATTTTAGAGAGGTGAGAAGTCATCCTTCTGCATTAACATGGCCCTGTTTAGACCTCAGATGGAGTATGAGCCCCTCTTGCCCTGCATGCACTCCATGAAAAATATAGGTGAACAAAAGGAAAGTAGCCTAGAGGGGAACCTGGAATATGGATCTGGTGGATCTGGGCATGTTTAGTGTAGAGGAGAGCAGACTGGTGCTTGGTGTGGTGTTCTTCAGATATGTAAAAGGCTGCTGTAGAGCAGAATGGGCTGTTCTCCACAGAGAACAGAAAAAGAGGTAATTGGCTTAAAGTTCAGCAAAGGAAGTCTCATTAAGGCATTACACAGACTTCCTAATGTAAAGGTAATTAAGTGCTGGGGGAGCTTGTTCTGTGGAATTTATGGAGTCTCTATCACTGAAGGTTTCCAGTGGCAGACTAAGGCAACATCTGCTAAAGAGGGATAGGTTGATGTTCTCAGTGACCTGACTGGCTTGCTTAAAATGCTGTCAGACCCATTTTATATGATTCTCACTGACCAGGCTCTCCTCTCACAGATACTCATCCTTTATGGCTGGAACATGGAGGAGATGGCACCATCACATGTCTCTAGAGAGCCAGAATGATAGATTTGGGGTTACACACCCCGGGGCTGGTCAGCATATCTACATTTTATCTATCTGTTTATATACCACATTGAAAATGAAGATAACAAGATTTTTTTTTAAAGGTTCCCATAGGAAAATGTTGACTCCTAAAAAAACCTTAAGCATTCTATTTCTGAATATCAAAGTGCTCCATGGGAAAAGCAAAATACTTTTTGAAGTTGAGGCTATTCAAGTCAAAATGTTGTAGTTTGATGGCTCAGTGGACAGTGCCTGCTTGAGCAGTTGCTTATAGGAGTTACAGCTTTGTCTCTCAGGACATGCCATGAGTTCCAATCTAGATTCTAGTTTCTTGCAACATCCTATTAGGTTGCCACGCTGAGAGATCACAAGACCTCTAGAAAGGTATAGTGCAGCCTGGTTTCTGGACAGCTGTGAGGAACTGAGGATCCCAAACTACAGTTCCCATGGGAAAAACAGTGGGAAATGAACTATGAAATATTTCACTATGAATATGAAATATTTCAGTTTGAAATGTCAAAATGTTTTGAGAGTTACTCTTCCCTGTCAAAAACTGCATGTATTTATGGGTTTCCAGGGGAATGTTTTGGAGGTCTGTTCCCCGCCATCTAGTATTTTTCATTGATGAATTATTTTTCACATGAGAAAATTTCTGAAAAGAGTGTTCCTCAGAAAATTAAACTACTAGTGAAAGCAAGCAAGTGAACAACTCTTCCTTGCTCCTTTGCAGACTCATTGCTACAGTACCTGGAGAATACCTAGAACTGAAAACCCCTTTATGGCATCCACTACAACATGAAGTTAAGTGGCTAGAGGCTACAAGAGCATTTATCCCATTTAAGATCACCCTAGGGGAATACGTTCCAAACTGGTGAGTGAACAGTGGTAGCAGCTTATGATCTTTTGCCATGGTGAAGAAGAAGAGGACAAAGGAAAATGACTGTTCCTTTGCAAGCATGTGAGATGGAGGCCTCTGTCAAGTGGCCTGTATTGGAATTATTTGAGTTGGGTTCACTTGCTTCAGCGGTCGTGTTCTCCGTGGTTATTCTGTCACATTTTTTGTAGCACTTCTGGTCTGTGAAGAGCCAGAGGCCAGGACTTCCAAAGGAGACTTGGTGCTGGGGCTTTCTTCATGGCTACATTTCTTTTGCACCCTTTGGCCAATTCTCAGTCTTTAATTTCTCCTGTTCAGGTGGCTTTCAGAGTGCTTTGAAATGCTGGCTTCCTTCCCTATACTGCTACCAGGAGTATAGGAAAGTACCACAGGACATCCTGACCCCTATCTCCCCTCATCTTCTATATCAAGGGGTAAAAAATGGCTCAAATCTGTGCAACAAACTACTCCCCACTTCTGTGTCAGTATTTATTTTGGTTATTTCCAAGACCTTTACTTCTGCTATATGAGAAATATGTGTAGGGTCAGAGTGCCAGCCCTTGGGTTTGCATTGCAATAAGGCCTTGCAGCACTGATGTAGCAGCTAGGCCATAACTGTAACCTTTAAACTGCCCTTTCCTTTATAAAGAGTCAAGAACCAATTAGCAGGGATTGTTATTTGATTACTTGTGAATTAAAGCTATGTAGAAATCAGCTGTTTTTGCCCAAAATAATTTCAAGGAAAGACAGTGGTCTCAGAATAATCTTCCCTCTGAGCTAACAGCCTCTCCCTTAGTCTTAGAGCTACCTGGAGATTGTGTCAAGGGGGTCACACTTCTGTGTTTTCCAGAAACCCAGTGTCCCGTTTCTGTGAAAGCTTTTGCTTAAGGTAAAACTTGTGGTTAATTTTAGTGAGCCAAATCCTTACCTTTTTCAAAAAAAAAAAAAAATTACAAATTAATGACAAACACCAGCCTAAGGTTGGGTGCCATATTTTGGGTACAGTTAAAGCAGCCCTGTTTTATTGCACTTGGGCTGTACCATGAGAGATAGTTGTTAAATTAGCACAAAACGCTGCTGTTTAGCAACATCAGGGTTTGGAGGTGAGAAGAGCCAGCCCATCCTGCTGGGAAATTTCAGTGAGTAGCACTCTCAGCCATGACTCAGTCTGTTGTTCCTTCCACTTGGCAGTTCTGGGGAAGACTGATCATGTCAGAACCTGCAGGGTGATGACATCCTCCTAATTCCTCCTGAAAAATAAAAAGAAGTCACAGGCCTTAATCTAGCCTGATATGGACTGTGCTGTGTAGAACTGAAAGTTAAGCAGTTGAGTAGAAAATGACTTAAACTGAATAAATGAATAATAAATTGGAGATAGTCGCATGTTAGATAAAAAGTGGATATTCTATCAACTGTAAGCTTTAATCAACTGGAGAGCCCGTGGAGATACTCTTGTGTCCAGTTGTGCCTGAGTGCCCTGCTTGTGCCTCTGTTCCTTGGCTCTATCAACATCACAAACCAACCAGAAGTCAGAAAGGGAAGGAGAAAAGGAACAGGGGGAATTTATCTTTTCCTTCCCTCTACTCTTGGCCATTGAGAAGCACTGTAAACATACTCTGCCTGACTGTGTTTCTAGGATTTGGTCCTTTGCAGAAATGGGAGTCAGGGATTTTGTAGTGTCCCCTCTTGGGACTGTACCCCTCACTGCAGAGCACAGGTAGATCTTTCATACCAGAAGTGGGACCTGCTTAAGGGCAGTTTCTCAGTGACAGGAACTGGTCTTAGTAATACACAGACCTGCCAGTCTTGTACTTCTGGTTACTGGAACTAGGATGCTTTGTCGCCAGAAATGAAATTCTTACTTGCCACAGCTGATCAGAACTGCTACTGAAACTCAGACTTAATGACTGTAAATCTGCTGCTCCCCATTGCTCCCGACATCATTTTAACTACTTGTGAGGTATTAATTATAGGTTGTCGTTTTCAGACCTATACTTCTGCATTACTTGTTGCTTTAGGAGCTGAAAAAAACCAGCCGCAAGAGACAATGTCTTTGCAGTGGCTTTTAGCCTCCCAGGACAAATCCCAGCACTGACATCATCTGCAATTATGGCACACAAATGAAACCACTCTGCATAAGGTGGTAAATTATTCATGTTTTAGCAACCATCATAAATGGAGGGTGTACTTTAGGAAACCTCAGAACTGCAAGACTAGTTTGTCACCGCAGTCCTATTAGGTCAGTGTCTTATCTTCAAAACCAATACTTTGGATAATGGTGATAGATCCTGAGGGTAGGTGTTTATGGAATGGACTGCTTCCTCTTGAATCCACGTGAGTCTCTTGACTAGTTTACAGGCGCAAGGATTAAAATCCTTTCCATAAAGAACCATGTTAGTTTTTTTTTTTTTTTTTTTTTTTTTTCCCTGCAAAGATCATATAGTTTAAACGAGACCAAAGCTGATCACAGGATGAACATGATATTGCAGCAGAATATTTGATGGGTCAGTGCATGGGGAGGAGGGTGAATTAGTAACCTGCGACAGACAAACTTCCTGATTTGTTCTGAAAAGATAGTGTTTGCTTCTATACCAGCCAAAACTTAGACATGAACCCAGGTGCATTGGACTGAAAAGGACAAAAACCAAAAAAGGAAGAGGTCAGAATTATAACTCAGACTTGAAAGCCATAGAGTTTTGAGGAACTCATGTGTGTGACACAAATACTCATCACTCCAGCTCAGGCTGGTTTTGGTTCAGGAGAGGAAGGGCAGTTATTTCTTCACAAACTGATCAATTTTGTGACACAGCTAGGATGGGGGGAGAGTTAATGCTGGCTCTGATCTAAACGTTTAGCTCCTGTGTTATAAGCAACAGTGTTATAAATGTCAGTGATTCTGGATCACTGTGAAGAAGAAAAGTCTTCAGGTTAGACTGCGATGATCGTGTGAGGACAGAACAGGAGGGGAAATACCCTTTCTGTCATCGGTGTTTTTCCCTTGTGGAGGCCTGGGGCAGACCTAGGATCACCTAAGGGTAAAAGAGTCAATGATCTGGGTGATTGTGAGAACATGAGAATGGCTGGTGACAAATATCCAGAAGGCCTTGTTTTCTTCAAAGAGGTACTGGCGGTTTCTGCCTCTATCACACATCACTAGTATGGGCGAGAAGAGAATATTTGATTCTAAGAGGCAATAGCTAGAGTTTAATAAAATTTTTCTTGCCATTTGTCGTGTTTCTAATGCATCTTTATTGTCTACAGTCATTATTGCTACAATGAGAGTGCATGTATTAA
The DNA here is from genome assembly GCA_034781795.1 of Crypturellus tataupa. Classification (NCBI taxonomy): domain Eukaryota; kingdom Metazoa; phylum Chordata; class Aves; order Tinamiformes; family Tinamidae; genus Crypturellus; species Crypturellus tataupa. The sequence continues at coordinate 6,521,817 of JAWLRI010000086.1, forward strand.
TCCAGGAACCCTGGGGAAAACTGCCTAGGTTGTTGTTTCCTTTGTGGGAGGTATATCATGTTACCCAGAGAAAGCCCCTTTACATCAATTACCCTATTGAGTTACTCTGTCAAAGGCATCGTTTTACTCATAATCAGCCATATTCTCTAGAATTAAAGTAGAGGTTGGAATAAATTTTTCAGAAAAAAAGATATATTCATGGACTTTCGCAGCCAGTAAAGAATAGTATTAAATTCTAGCCTGACCTCTTGCATAGCTGAGGCCAGAGACATGGCCAAGTAGCTTATTTATATGGTATTAGAGGAAACATGTTCTTTATGATCTTCATTTAAACTAGTCATTACTCAGGGAATATGTGTTTGTTACATTAATTTTTATATGTGCTGAAAATTTAGCTTCTTGCCCTTCCCTCTTCTAATTTCTACCTTTGAATATCTTCAGGCTCCAGCTGTGCTGGTAACTGTGAATAATGCCCAAGAGTCCAGCAGCCTTTTCCAGTGCTGATATGGTGGTGTGTGCTCAGGCACCTGTCTGGGTCTCACCCACCTCCCATTGTGATGGAGCCAGGGGACAGAGGGAGTAATTATCTAGTAACAAATTAAATATTCCCTGTTGAGAGAAATATTAGTGTAAATGAAGAAATTTGCTTCTAGTTGTTCTCCCTGAAAAAAATATCTTTCATTTTTTCAGAAGCAATTTAAAGCTCTGTTCCCAATCCAAAATCAGAAGATGGTGGATCTGTAAGAGTTTCTGCAAGACATCATCTAAGCAGAGGTGAGCATGGTCTCTTGCAAACATGTCCTTAGAATTAATGGATTTTCACACACACACAAAAAGCTATTGTGAAGAGTGGTAAGTGCATTACTACCTCGAAACTGTCCAAAAGAAACATCAGTGCAAAGCATATGTATGTAGCTACAATCTGGCAATGCCAAGTCCCCTGCAAGATAAACAAACAAAAAAGCCAATAAAACACTATACTGCAGGAAATCAATAGTTTTGCCCAATTAGGCAGGGTAAGTGGGCTGATGCCAATCTGGTATCTCACACTTGAGCAGGATAGACACAGCTGCAGTGGGATGCTGGTGGCAATTTTTCCTCCAGCAATCTGGGATGATCATAAATCTGCCTATAATCATGACATTTCCAGGGGTATTGGTAGTCCCTTACCGTGCAATTCTAAAGAAAAACGTTTAGATTTTTTTGGCAGCTACTTGCATCTGTATCTGAGTGATTGCTCAAAAATGGAGAACTTGGAACTGAAACATCTAGATTCCTTTACTCCTTCTGGAGCTATTAATCTGCATTACTATGTTCCTGGCTTAACATCTGTGCTCTGCCCCACCTTCTGCACCAAAGGCCTATAGCATTTTCTGTGCAGAATGCTACAGACAGGGAACACATATGCTGGTGAACTAGTGAGACTGCATCCATGGACACTCCAAATTGGAGCTTGGTTTGGAGGCACCACCTCTACATTCCTGGGGATTATTCTGGTGTTTGCACTTGTGTGAGTTACTCTGCATTAAACAAAAAGGAGCATTCTAAGAAGAAAAGAGCATTCTAAGAAGACTCATTGGCTTTTTATATCAACATTTGATTTATAGCTGCCCAAAGAAACTACCAGATCAGAACATGCCCCCCCAGATTAGTTTGCATTTCTTTTAACCGGACTCATTTCTGCATCTACCTAAGAACAACATCAGTGGCACGGACAGCACCTTTTCCTCTCCTTTCCCCCTTTTCCTATCCAGCTCATGCTGACAGTGGAGCTGAAGTAGACTCCTGTCTGGACTACATCATTTAGGGAGCCCTGTTTCTTCTGTATGTGTGTGCTGAAGGCTGGTATTTGTGTTTTTATCCAGTCAAAGTGAAAGAACTTATGGTTGTAGTGTAAATCTGTTCAGAAGAAATTGTAATGATACCCACCAGCATTAAAAGACCTGATTTAAATGAGGGCCACTTATTTATTTCTGGGGGGAATTGTGTGATAGGGCAGGCAGCACATGGAGATATTGTCTCTGTAAGCTCTGAAGACAACTGGAATGATGTTAATGGCAGAAATGGGTGTTGCTGAAATGACATTTACTTGTAGAGCTTCCTTACAACTAGAGGGATGTCTGTGTCAACTTACATCCTTGAATATTTAAGTCTAACATTGACACCCTGTCTTATTACCTGCAGTAATGATTTGCATCATTTCAGTACTTTGAAAAAAGACATACCACTTCACAACCATCACTACAGTGGATACTGTATATTAAGAGTATATGTGAGAGAAGTGTGTATCTGGCTAATACCTCTATTATATTAATGTATATGATATGAATACCTTAAAACTTTAAGCAGTTGTTTTCAGTACTTAACATTCAGTGATACTCATGCTTGGAAGAATGTAAGGATGCCACAAGGTGCCTTAGGGCAGCAAAAGTTAGCTCTTCGTATTTGCCACATGTAATTAAAAACAGGATGATTAACTTTCATTATTCCAAATAATTTCTGATGATATTTGTTAAAGTATATCCAATCCTAGTCTGGCTACTGTTTCTCCTTTGCTTCCAAGAAATCCAATTTTTGTTTTAAAAGTGTATATCTAATTAAAGGATATGTAATTCAGCAGAAAGTCTTTTAAATGCATAACTGATTATCTGCTTCCTGTAATTGCTGGTTTGTATATTGAAAGTCTGATTGAGTTGGTAGACAATAAAGATTATTTTTTAATTAGATATACTCATCCCTATCATTTGGGAATAGGGGATGTTTTCTACTACTACTATTTCTTCCAGTCCAGGCACATACACTAATCGCTTACTTGCTATCAATGTCATTTTTCCCAAATGAGAAATAAACAGAAGCCTGCTTCCCTTGCAGAAACAGCATGGCTAGGCAGTATTTGTCATTTCAGTTTGATAAGATGCTGGTAGCGGGATGTGTATGTATGCATTATATGATATGCAGCAGGACTGTATGCGAGGGCCAGATTAAAGTACTGAGATTTACTTAAAGTCCCCAAGGATTTTTTGATGTTCATTCTTCCTTAGAAATTCTGCTCTTATATCAGAAGAATGTCAACACAAAATTATGACCCCAAACTATTCTGTTACGGGGTCCAAAGTCATTTTTTTTCCTTGTGACAAACCAAGCTTTTGTTAGCCGTCTTAAAAGGCATTTTGTGCAACCTCTTGCCCTGCAAATTCCCTCTAAAATGACAATATCTCTAGAGACCTTCTCTGCCTGATGAACTGAGTTGCAGTCTGCCTCTGGTTTAACATACAATATCATGGGTACCAAAGTGTTTTGAGCTCTATACTAACAGCATAGCTGCAAAATAGGGTGTCTAGATGGTGAATTGGGAGCGCGTCATATTCCTAGCAAGGACTCTCAAATTATATATATTTTCTCAGTGTGGGGACAATGTTTTAAAGCAAGTGATAGAGTCCCTACACCTCATACTCAGCCTGCCCTCCTCCATACACAGCTGTATTACTGTCATGAGGCAACCAGAGCAATTGGTTCCCTGGCAAAGTAATGAGGGGTTCTGCATATATTTTTATTTGTCCTTTTTATGTAGTTCAATCGCCAGGAAAGAAGGAGATAGCAAAAGTTCTGGCCTCCCGGATCAGATCCTCTCGAGGGACTGGTGTGACTCTATGCCTACTAACACAGCCAGTCCCCATTTTACATTTCTGTAGTTAGAAAAGCATCTTGTGATTTGGTTCACATGGCAAGGCTGCCTCTAATTGAAACCACCCTGATTTTTGCTTGCCCCTAGTTTTCGCTTAGCCGCCTTCTTTCCCCATCTGCAGTCTCCTCTGCTTCTTCCCCCAGGCCTGACAGGGTCCCTGCTCCGCTGTAGTAACTCCTATTCATGACATCCCTGATCATTTTCCTCTTGACTGCTGCAAATCTTCTATTGCAATTTTTTTTCCAGTGGGCCTCTCTCTAAACAAAAGGGATGTGATTCTCCTCTCCCTCCCACTGACTTTAACCTGTTGTAGTTTGCCATGTCATTATTCATGATTTAAATGAGGCTAAGCGAGAGAAGAATAGTGCGCCGAGATTTTCATTATGTCGAAGCCGTGCTATGCTCCGCACGCAGGCTGCGGTATTATATCACCCTGCCCCTTCACCGCTTTCAAAGGCTTCCTTTCCTCAAGATCAAGCTCAATAGTACGCTAAGGACTTTCAGAGCTTGTTTTTGAACTCGCCTGACCCTGCTTCTCTGATCTCATTTCCACTCCCACACACATTTGTTTGGTTCTTCTAATCTGGCTCTCTCCCTCGGCCGCGTGCTGCTGAGCACCTGGGGGTTCGTGCTTATTTGTGCTTCGCGTTCATCTGGAGCTGCGGTCCCGTGAGTCATTTCCCCTCGCTGGGTCTCACCTTTGCCGCTCTGCCTCACGCTCCCAGCGGGTGAGCTGGCGGGCCCGGCACACTCCCTTTCCAGTGTCTCTGGATGAGGCTGTGGGCTGGATCAGCCCCAGGGCGGATCCGGGGTGTCTCGCTGTGGAGATCGGTGAGGTCCTGCCTCTCTCCATGCTAGTAGGGCTCTGCTGATACCTCCTTCGTGTCGTGACTCCTCTCGGTGTGAGATCTGGTACCCAGCTTGCAGTGTCCGTGCAAAGCCCTGCCTGAGCGAGCAGAGCCATGAAGCCCGTCCCTCAGTGTGATTTAGCCAGTGCTGACAGCAAGCAAGTGTTCCTGGTGTGGTCAGCACCCAGGGACCTCTCTGTGATTAAACAGCACTAATAAAGAAAGCTTTGTCAAAGCCGGTGCTTTTCAGGCTGTGTTTTAATGCCATTGGCGCTGGATTTATGCTGCTGTGAGAGGATGCTCACGTTTGCAGGCATTGGCTGCTGGTTCTTTTCCTTCCATAATTGCTTGGCTGCCCTTTATGGGGAGGAGAGAAAGTGAGAGGTGGTGAGCAGCTAGGTAACCTCTAGCTGCTGCTGCATCTTCAGGAGGCCTTTCCGTGTGGCAGGTGTAACCTTTGCCGAAGACGTATGCTATCATCACTCTTCCTCTCCACCCACCAGGCTGCGGCGGAGGTGACATGTAACCGGATGATTTGGAGAAGAACCTCAGGGCAGGATTGCACGAAATACCCAGGTATCAAATATGCTGATCATCTATATGTAACTCTCTTTCTATTACGGGATGTGTTATAATAGCATTGTGGGGGTGTTGCTTCCCACCAGAAGCAGCAACTTGCACACATGTATGTGAGTTTTGCGAGTGTATTCATCTCCGCAGTGTTGGAACAGATTCTGTGCAACCCTTTGTCCTCTCAATCGGTTACAGAAACACCTTTCAGCTCAATGTGGTCTTCACAACTTTGAGACTCCCAGAAAGGGAGGAAAAATAGAGTTACATGTCTGTATGAAGGACAGCATCATTGCTGGAATTTTTGAGGGAGACCTACCATCCTCACAAAAGGCTGAAAAGTGCTGACTTTGATCTCCGAGAAGGCTGTGCCTTCTGCTAAGTGATTTGCTCATGACACTTGGATCATGCTCTACTCTGAGTGTACGTCCCTTTTCTGCACCCAGGGTGTCTATGCAGCACATCTGTGGGAGAGGTGTATGGAAAGGTGACTGCGGAATTTGGCCATAGGGGAACCTATGTCAAGTCTGTTATTCCTTATACCAGCGAAGACTGAACCTGAGATGTGTGACAGTAGCCCCAGTTGTTTTCTGTGGGAGTGAGTATGGCTAGGAAGTTTCAGCATCATGTGCCTGAAACCTAGACATTTCTCTGGAGCTGCCAAGTTGTTTCTAGAAAATTGAAGTTCATTATAAAACCGCCAGCCTTTCTAGCTTTTGAGACTGAGGAGGTCTTTTCCACTGACAGTTTCATTACAGGATTCTGACCTTTCTTGGGGGCAGAAGAGGTCCCAGTTCTCTTTCAACTTGATGCTTTAACTGTTGCTCTGCACACGACAGAGCTTTCCCTTTCATATGGCTGGCTGCAGTGTCTGAGGAAAGGCAGGGTTTGTAGAATCTCTCTTATTGTATTAAAGTAAGCATTTTTGCACACCGTGGGCATACACTTTTTTCCCCTACAGAATTTGAGTTCAAGCAAGTTCAAGTAAGTAACTGTCCAGGATTTCATAGGTTCTGACTGCTCAGGCAGAGTGAAAATTCAGATACGCTCTCTTCATGTGCCCCGATCAGCTGTAGGGCATATGCGGTGTGTCCAACATTTCCAGGAGCCTTTGGTCTGTACACTGGACAGATGGTCTATATATGCACAATAAATGCCATGTGTTTCCATGCACAGACCATCTGTGAAGTGTAGGCACAGTATGTCTGATGCTTCCTGAAAACCTGGAGCAGAAATAAGGCAACCCTATGGCTGATGCTCTGCCATGCGATTGAGACCAGAATTTTCAAAGGAATTTGGACTTTAAGCTCCTGCTGATTTCAGCAGATCTTCCAAAGCAGATGCTGAGCAGGCCTTGGACTCTATGGCTAGGGCACCTGGCAGGGCAGATGTTGCATCTGAAGGTCCTAGTGCAGCAAGGAAAGGCAAGGAATCTCTTCACTGGGAGGCTATTTGAAGGCTGTAGTGCAATGTGGGAGACTACAGAGTTCAGCTGGGGTCAGAGAGATATTTTAGCAAACTTCAGTGTGATGAAACAACTGTGTGGCTCTTTCAGTGGAGTTATCAAGATACAGCAAACATACCTACTGCTACTGATAGCAGTTCTATTTATTCATGTATTAACTGCACTGGAAATTACAGCCTATTGTAAAAGTATCACTATTTTATTCTCCAGTGGATTTATGATTGATGTCTTGTGAACTTTGCGTAGCCCACCAAATGAGAGTGATGTGTTTCTCCCCATGCAGAACAAAATTTACTAAATTTTACTCTAATTTAGAGTGGTATTAACATAAACATTCTGTACTGAGATACTGCCTAGAGGCTTTTCTCTTACATTTCCCCTATGGGGCAATTCATATTTTAAATCTCCCAAAATAAAAGGTCATCCCATTTATTCACCGCATGATTCCATGCCTTCCTAGAGATTAACATACAGCAAATATTTATATAAGATGGCATTCTCATTAGCCCACTACTGCTGCCTCTCAAGATCATTTGCAAGATTTTTTTGAATTTGCAGTTCTCCCATATCAAGAAATGAAAAGTGCAGAGCTTGCAGAATGGACCATCTGCTCTGAGAGAAGGCAAGCACAGGTACTGGAGGTGAAAATGCTCATGCTCCCACTGAATTACCCTCTTGAGCTCCTCGAGCAGGAGCCTGGGGACAATTCAACAATGATGCCACAGGACTTGGGACTGGCACACATGCTATTTGTTTTTTTCTCTTATTATGATCTGCTGCTTTTCATTGTGTTTCCTTTTCTGCCTTGGCACCTTGCAAGTGTCATTGGCATTGCTGGTGACAACACCGAACTTGTCTGTGCTTTGCCAGAGGAGAGAATGGAGTGGAGCTGAAAGATGGTAGCAAAGGAAGGTTATTTGGAATCCAAGTTTCCTAACATGGAAGTTTCCTCAGTCAGTTCATCGTAACCTCCTCCATGAGCTCACCTCATTCCTCTTTTCTCCTATTCCTTTCCATGACTCTCTCTCTGGGCTCTCCGACCTGCCAATGGTTTGTTGCTGTATATTGGCTCACGCTGGTAGCTGCCATCCCAAGAAGGTGGAGAGAGTTACGTTGAGTTTAGCTTCTCCCTCAGCTGTGGGAGCTGTGCCATTCTTTTAACATTAGCCATCCTGCAATCTTGCCTATCTTGATCACTGTTACCTTTATTGAAAAATCAGCATAAAGCATCCATTTAATCTGGGGTCTGAAACCTTCATGTCTTTAATATTCCTGGCTAGCTGCACCCCTCCTTTCCCTCTCTCTCTTTTTTTTTTAAATTCATAGGGCTGAAGAACACATACTGTTTACTTTTCTGTCTATTGCAAGGGCACACTCAGCTTGACCGTTAGTATTTTTCACTTTAGCTTCAAGCTTCATGATCTCTAAAACACAGTTCCTTTGCTGAGTTGTCATTTTCAGCTCCTCTCTGACTCTTGGTTGATTGTTAATGGCCTTTGCTGAGGTGGTTTATTCATCCACTTAAATTCAGAGCTATTCTCACAGGCTTTGTTTTTCCCTGGCTTAGGAGATGTTCTGGAGGTAATTTGTATTCTTCTGGCTTGAAGGAATTCCAGGCCTTTTCCACATTGAAGTCCTTTCGTTCTTTAGTCCAGCTGAGTTCACTAATTAGTTCCCTTAATTTCTCAAATTTGGATCATTTGAAATGTACAACCTTAATTATAGACCTATTTTTGTTTACTCTTCCATTTAATTTAAAATGAATCAACTTGTGATCACTCAGTCAAAGGTTATTTTCTTTGATCGCTTCTCTTGTAATGTGTTTGCTATTTACCAAAACACAGTCTAAAATAGCATAAGCGGTTCAGCGCTCTTTGGTGAATTAATTTTTTGACAATTATATCTAAAACTGCCTTAGCCAGATTGTCAGTAGTTGTGTCTGCATCTGTGAAACTGTATTTATTTCCCTCAAATTTCATTTCTTATGAGATCAACCGTGATATAGATATAGAAGTAAATCAAACTGTAAAAATGCTTGAGAGGAGCAGAGAACAAAAATGGAGATCTTTGTTAAGTCATTTTTGCTGTGCATTTCTCTGTGCATTTCTAACACATTCCATCTCATAAAGGATATAGCTTCAGTTCTGAAGGGCATGTGCTTATCATTTCTGCTTAATTACCAGGCACCTTTTCTGTGGAGATGGTCGCAGTGCTTCTCCACGCTCAAGTAGGCAGCACGTCACAGAGCAAAATGCCAGGGAAGCGCAGACCTCTGTTCTGGGTCATTTAAGGGATAAAGGCAGGTGAGGGCAAACAATTAAGAAAGTGTGATTGCTAATAAATATTAGTGAGATAATGTTCTCACATATGGCATAGCTGTGAAACAACCTCTGATCAGTGATCTTAAGCAGAAACCCTGTGAATCTGCTAAGACCACTGAACGCAACTACCGACTTTCATACCATTCCATTTACCTCTCGGCTGCCAAAGCTGAGTTCATAACAAGCAAACCTCTAACAACTGCCTGATGTTCTTTTAATCTTTCACATATGCTGCATTCAGCCACTTTACAGTAACAAAAGGCACAAACGCAATAGTTTTTGAAATCCTACAGCTTCCTGGGCGGTCTAAGATTTGACTTTTGACCCTCCAAACCAAAGGTAACTGGCAAGATGCAATTGTCCTATTTATTTCAGAATTCCTCAAGCAAAGGGTGTGTATTCAAAGGACTGGGATACTCTGTCCTGCTTTTGGTGGTCAGCCCTACCTTAGACAGAGGTAGATCATTCTTGGCACATTTTAACTCATATGGGGAGAGCACTATGTCTTTCCTGGTGTATCCTTCTTCAACCTTTTGTTTTGTCTATTAAGGTCATTAGTTTCGTGGGCAAACTCGCTCTGTTTGTTCAGAGTGTAGAACAAAGTGATCATAGCCTGGCCCCTAGACACTGCTGTAATTCTGCTATGAATGATCCTTTCTTTAGCTGTGTAGATCATACTGGTGAACTCCCACTTTGGTGCTTCCAGGCTGGTCATATGCACATTGTTCTGATGATCAATTTTTTTGTGGTTGCTCTGAAAAACATCAGCTTGATGCAGTTTAATGGAAAGAAGAATAAAGAGGAGCAGTGTCCTACTACTATTCTCATGCAATAAACCCCTTGGATATTTCCCAACCTTCTGCCTTTCTCAAGATGTGTTTTTAAAATTCTTCTCCCTGAAAGTTTTTGATCATTGCCTCTACTTCAGTTGGCTTTTGCAGCATCTTCCATGTGAGCTGGTCAAAAGTTAATAACTTTTTTTTATTATTATTCACAGGTACATTTAGTGAATACTTTAAAATCCTTTCCTACTTCTTCATGGCCCAGAGTTCCTGTTTAATAATGCACTCTATTTAAAATCATTTTAATTTTCCGCCCCTTCACTGATCCCGGACTATGACTGATTATTTCAGCATCTCATCAAAACTAGCACTGGCATTCTTCACATCTTCCTTCAGAATTTTAAGCCACCTTTCTGGACCTTTCTCACTCTTGGTCTGACTCTTCATCGTAGGTAACGTATTTTGTCCTTTCATTTGTCTTTATGATTTCAGGAAATGCTTTCTCGACTTTTACTGGACGAGGGTCACGAGAAGCAATGACTTCTTGTCATGTAGCCTACCAGTTCCGGTCTCTTTCAGTGTCTACCTGAACTTGGTTTATAGAGTGACTCACAAAATATTCCATATCTCTGTGTATCGGTTGAAGGAGCTCTTTTGCATCAGCATACATTTATATATAAATATGTATGTACCATTTTGCTAACTTAGGGTTCTGTTTACCTGCTCATGTGTCTATCAAGTGCTGTTCTCAATGGAAATTACTTCAATGTCTCTCCTTTACTCTGAAATGATTTCTAGACAGCTACTTATCAAAGAATATTAACACTGATGGCAGAGCTATTTCCTCATTCCTGCAATTAACAATTCTATCCATTGAAAGTGTTTTGGAGGCCCATTACTGAGGCAATAAAATGTAAAATTTTTATCTAGGAATGCAGTGATGCTTCATGTAGCAGAGGGCAGCAGGAGCAAGTAAAAAGAACTAAACAAATGTGGAATACCAATAAATACACAGAAGAAAAGGAGAATTTAGCGACATTGAGTTCAGTTAGATATTGACTCTGGCAAGGCAAAGTTCTTTCACTTCTCCCATCCAGAATTCTCTCACATAAGCAGATAACTTTCAGAGCTAATCCCAACAGAAACTGCTGTGATCTTAAATGATGATCTTAAATACTTAGGGTCTTTCTTATTGTTCCTTTCCTTTGGTGTCTTTACTTCTTTCCTTTTGTTTCCTTCCCTTAGTGTCTTTACATATTCTGAAGTTTTATAAATGTCAGAATTTTTGCTGCTGACACTCGTTGGGGGTATTACTGCGTTCTGCAAGTTAGGATGATTTCAGTGGAGCATCTATGTGACTTGGGCTATTTGCACTGTCCAGTGTCAGGCATCTAGTATAGAAGACTATATTAGAAGCGAAGGCACTCTATTTAGCCACTGGTATTAATGTGGCCTGTTTCATGCAAAAGCTCACCCAAATGTAATTCCTGGCCTATTATGGGAAAACTATGGAATGTGCCTGCTGGAAGAATTAGATGGGGACTGAGTTTGCATGGGGGAATAGCATCATATTCTTGTCTTTTCTTGTGTTTCCAGGAATAGCAGAGCACTAAATCAAGCTCAGCAGCAGATCTGCACCAGTGCTCAGTGCTGCAGCTGGTATCAGTGTGCCTGCCGACGTTTCACTCTGCTCTCTCTTCGGCAATCCTTTCATATGACACATGAGATGTTCCTGGCTTGGATTCAAAGGGCAAAGGGGAAAAGGATAACAGTACAGACTCTAGCTTTTGAGCATTTTGTTTACGGGAACATCCTTTTAACCATTCAGTACTGTGTGCTGTTGGGCTATGGAAAAGTCATTAGTGCTGCCCTTGGTAAGTGGATCAAGTAATTGTGCCATATGCTCTTATGCAGTGCAATGCAATCACTGCCCAGAAGACCTTTCAGACTGCAAAACCCAAATTAGATTTGTTTTTGCTTGCTTTGCATCACCCTAAGGATATTCACTATTGCTTTTTCACCAGTGTCAATTAAAAAAAAAAATGCGTGCAAACATACTGGATGCAGCTGTGCAAAGCAGAAGTGCAGAAGAACTAGAGGAAACAGTTTCTCCACTGCTTGTCTTGGACTCTTGTCACTACGTGACTCTGTTTCAAATCAAATTCTGCTTATTCTTCATGGGGTCAGAGCTCTGTGCCACCACTCCTTGCTCTGGTGTGTTGGTTATGATGACTTTACCTCTACAACCTCAGGTGTTTCCTAAAGACTGCTGCCAGGATGGGACCCCAAACATATTTAGTGAGGTGCAGAGCTCACTGGAAACATATGAAGCCTATTTCAGCTCTGTGAAATCATCCTATAGATAGAAAAAAAAACCCTACTAAATAAGTGACAAATTAGTAATGTTGGACCTGCTGCATTCTTTGCTAGAGGCTCTATTCTGTGTTGGCTCATACCTTAACCCACCCGAGCCAACATGCATCAAGCATTAATCAGCACAGAGCCTGGCCCATGGTACTGGGCAAAAATTAACTACTTAATCCTCCGCAAAGCCACTGGAGGTTGCAAAAATGTTATTATTATACTACTTCTCATAGAGGGTGTACGTGAAGCAAAGAGGGTGGATGATTAAAGGACACAGACATAATGATTGTCAAAACTTGGATACAAAAGGGCTCTTGGACTTTTCTGGACCATTTTTCATCTATTTTTTAGTAGTTCTAAGGGAGGAATAAACAGGAGCCACTGTCTGAGCTATTCTGAAACAAGCTCCAGGGCCTTATCCTCATCTTTGTTACACTGTTATAAATCTGGAGCAGTTCCATTTGTGTGGGTACACACTTTGGATTAGCAGCAATGCCGAAAATCAGAATTCGGCCCATCATATTAATATAAAATGTGGAGAAAAAATACCCAACAACAAGCAAAGGGCAATAGAAAAAACAGATTTGTTACAAGCAAATTGGTTGTGTTTGTTTTCTTCTACATTAATGCTGTCCAGGCCTCCCCTGTGTATTCTCAAGGAAATGACTTCGTTATATCAGTGAAGTATATTGAAAATGAAATCAGTGGTAGCACCAAATGTGCCCAGACATGACAAGACTTTTAAATAACAACAGAAGAATTCTATCTCCTTTCCTGTTTGTTCCATGTTAACTTAAGGAGATTGGTGCTGACTTTCTGGAATGGCTGCAGCAAGCTGCAAATGATGTATGAAAATGAAATGAAAAATCTCTTCCCAGGCCACTATGCAGAGCAGTCGCTGCTGAGCCAGGTTAATGGCTGTTTGTTCCTGCACACTCGGACATGAGACAGAGCCGGGAAGGCAGCAGGACAGAGCAACAACCACCCCGAAACAGCCTGGACAAAATGCCTGTGGATTCTTCACCCAGGCTTTTTTCAGTGGTGGTGCCCCTTGAAGGGTTGCAGGGAAGAGATCCAAATATTTATGGTCCTTCCTGTTAAAGTCAAGTGGCTCCCTTGCTCACAGCAAAATGATATGTTAGATAGTGATGCTCACTCTTCAGGTTGTGCTTTTTCCTGCCTCTATTTCCTAGCTTTACTTGCTCCCCCCTGCCCCATCTTCATTCAATTGTATCATCTCTGCTGCAACACCAACACCCCTGAGCTACAGGGCTGTGCAGGTAAACAAACAGAAAAAGCTTGCATCAAATTACACTTTGCATCAAGGTGTAATTAAGTGAGTGCAAGTGTGTGGTACAGCTAACACCTGGTGCTTGTGTCACTAATGCAACGGGCATCGTGTCAAACGGTGTTTCTGGTGACCCAGTTACGAAAAGGCTCTCTGCTCGTCGTGCTCCAGCGCAACACTGCAAACCATGATTAATAATACCATTAAAAATGCATGCAGGCCCAGGCTTTACAAATGCTCTGCCATGTGAATTGTCCGTGAGGAGATAAAGAGGGCACCACTGTAAGCGCAGTCAACGTCCAGGCTAATGATGCACTAGCTAGAAGCTGCCTCTTAGAGTTTCAGGTGTGATTTACACCTGTAGCCTCAGGTGACAAAGTGACCAAATGTGTTTGCTAGCAGCCCCTCTGCCACCTACTTTAAATGTTCACCAAGTGCCCTGCTCCCTCTCTTGTTCTCTTTTGCCCAGGTATCTTATGCAAGTGTAAACTAAAAATAAGACAAATTAAAAAATAATACAAATTAAACAAAATGCCCTTTGTATGATACTTCTTCACAGCCTAGAAGCAAAGGGAGAGGAGATTTAATTTAGGCTGGTCCTCTGCTGCATTTCAGATAAAGCATTTTTAATCTAGCGGTAGGTTGATAAAAATACCCCTCTCTGATCCTGCAGGCAAGTTTTTCCTGCCAATTTTCTTTGCAGAGAAGAAGAGAGGGGAAGAAATAATTGAAAGAACACTGCTGCATAGAAAATGACACTAACGGGGTAGTGCACTGGTATGCTCTGCCAGATTGCTGTTTCCTACTATTTTTTTCTTCCCTTTACTTCAGAAATTTTAAGCTATTGGTAATCATCAGCATGATTAGGTGATTTCTTTTTTGTCTTTCCTGAAGACTAGCCAGGCAGCAGTCTTTTAAATACAAAATGATTTCTCTATTCTGGAGTGTTATTACAACTTTCACAGTACAGCTCGTTCTCTTCCACCCCAAGCAGAAATTTTTCAGGGTTAATTTATTCATCTAATTGCTGGATGCACATGTATTGCAGTCCACAGTGATTTTATGGACTTAAGGCTATGGTAATAACTTAATAAACATGCATGTGTACATGATTTGAAGGCAATACATTCTCTTGAATGTAACATTTCAGAAAACATGGCATGAAAAATAAAAGGACGCCCGGAGGCATATCTCATTGCAGGCGTGAAATGCTGAGCTTTTAGTATTTTTTCCAAAATCAGGACTCTGTTCAGAAAAAGTATTACCTGTCCATTTTTTGACAGTTCATGAACATTTAAATAATCAAAATGTCCCACTTTTTTGGCTTCCTTTACCTCCATGTTACATTTTGAGCACTACTTTAGCCTCCTAAAAGTTCGTATGTGTGGATTGACAGGAAAGTGGAGCTGAGCTGAGTGAACAAAAGGAGTGGGATAGGTTTGGAGGACAACACTCAGGAAATACACGTTAGAAAATATCTCATGCTGTCTGTGGAAACGTGAAGAGGTAAAGGACAAGTTTTGAGGGTTGTTGATTAAGGGGTTGGTAAAGTAAGCCATGCCAGCTTAAACAAAACACAACACAAAAGCACCTTTGTTAAAGTATGTGTGGGTTTGACACACTGATTTGGACTCTGTAGCTGTTGAGCAATTTATTACTCTTAAAAATTACAATAACTTTTTGAATTGCCATTTGTGAGTATTTAATCTGATGGACTAGATGCAGCTTCTCTCTTGGGAAATCCCTGCACTGCAGATTGCTGATTGCTGGGACCACATGCCAGGGGATGGCTCGCTCTGTGTGAGGGTTTTTCTTGTCTGTTGCTCTGTTCACAGTGGATAGCTGGCTACTAGCCTGCCTATGCCTTTGGCTGATACCATATGACAGTTCATATATTCTTTTCACAGTCTAATAACCTAAAAATATTTGCTTGCAATGTATCATGAAGTAAGATTTTTTTTACTTAGGAAATCAACTTTCATTGGCAAGCAAGCTTGGTTTTCTTTGTTTATTTATTCATTTATTTATTTGGTTTGAGGCATCTCTTAGTACTAATTGTTTGTCTGGTGAGAGGGTTGGTCTGCTGACAGCTTGGAGAAGAGAGCTGCTGCGTCAAGGTTGTGCATAGAGGTGCTGTGTGGGTCAGTGGTTCGGTACTCTGGGCAGTTTTGGTTGGGGCTGCTCCTGTCTCCTTACTCTCTGCTTTCCCCAGTAATGTTAAGTTGCTTTATAAATTGTATGCAACTATTTATTGCAGTACCCAGATTGTTAAATTATAAGAGCAGGTGCTAAATGATTGGCCATAACAAACATAATCCTATCCACATCCTAGAAAGGTCAAGGTAAGTGTTTAGTCATTGCTTGTCTTCGTCTATGCCCAATACCTGCAACATCAAACACTTTGGGATATTTCTGCCCAGGATTAGAAAGGTGACTAAATTTTTGAAGGAATTTAGATCTTCAATTCAATTTTTAATAAAATTTGTCTTTTTTTTTTTTTTTTTTTTTTTTTGAGAAGAGTCATGGTCTGGACAGCTGGCGGCGCACCAGCACTTAGTCTCTATGCTTCCTTTCTGATCAGTAAATGTCTTACTGCTCCATCTGGCCATGATTTGAGATGGAAAATCCTCTTTGATCAGTCACACTGTGTCAAGCTCATGCCACCATGGATGTTTTTGGCCTTGACCAGATGAGATCCCTGCGGGGCGTCTGTGAGCCCCTGAGCATGCTGTGGATTTGGCATTAATGCCGCCTCAGCTTGGCCTCAGGAGGCTATTTTGGGAGACAGACCACTTTGACCTGTGAAGGTAGATGTGGAGAAGGCTCGGGATCTACAGGCCGATTCATGGATTGTGGAAGGATGGGAAGGCTCATCGAAGGATCCAGTACTACTGCCCTTAACTTTTTTTGATGTGAATTTCCCTATCCAACCCCTGCCGATGCAACTTGACCCTTTGCTGATGGAGTGATTTTCCTGTCTTTTCCTTTTGGAGGTTAAATGGAAACAAGTTCTTCTGCTTGAGCTGTGGCCTTTTCTCTCTGCTTTCTCAGAATACAACTTTTCTGGAAGAAAGGCTGGTGAAGAGCAATTTGCTGCTTTTTCTCTTTTTCTATCGCAGCTCCAAGACACAGTGGAACACACGAGACACTTCCTTGCTGTTCCTCTGCCTCCATTTATTGTGAGCAGGATATGCCAAGTTCAATTAATCTTTCTGTTAAACAAGGTACTAAGATTAAAAGCTGAGCATTGAGGTGCAAGCCCTTTGAAGGCTCTAGTGATAACAGCTGTTGTCTGCTGTGGTGAGGGCTACATCATCCTTCCCCATGTTCAACCCAAAGGCAAGAAGAATATTAGAATGGATTTCTGTTGTTTTTTTTTTCTTTTCTTTTCTTTTTGGTCTGGAGAAGGATATGACCAAGTAGTCCCTCACTTTTGCAATTGCTGGCCTGTGATCTTAAAAGCCACAACACTGTCTGGCCATCCCTTCCAGGTGTAAGTCTTTACTTGTTTTGCTTAAGAGCTACTCAGAGATGCTGCTAACTTAAAGGTATTATGCAAAACAGTGGTGACTTCCCTCTGCTTCTTGGTGTGTGGCACTATGATTCCATTCAAGGGGTAGATCCTCTATATTTTGCTGTTTCCTAGGCTCATTATTTTTCATTTTGCCTACTACTTTGCTGTAAGGTTCTCCTTGTCACAACTGCTTCATCCATATGGAGAAAAGATTAGGTTGTAGGAGAAGTGAGGGGCATAACTTCACAAAGGATGAAGTTTTATCCACAACATAAGATCACATCAACAAGGAACAGAAGGAGAATGATAATATTTAGATGAATGTCATTCATTATTTGTACATACAGCCAGGATAAAGCTATTCCTTCTTGCCCTCTGGGGAGGTGCCATTTAAATGAGGAAAAGGCAGATCTGTCTTCAAAGAGCATAGAAGCTAAACAAATGCGATAAGGATAGGCGAGCAAAAAATGGTTATCTTGACTATTGAGATAAAAAGCAAACCTTGGAGATGATCTTCTTGAGGTGACACAAGTTGACTGTGGAGTTGCAGACTTGGAGCTGAAGCCAGAGCCTGTGATCTGGTGAGCAGTGTCCTCTGGAGCAGTATTTGGTCAAGAAAATTGCAAAATCATCAAAATCCAACTGTCCCCTGTGAACTGTGTCACCTTGAGAAATAGTGAAAGCATCAAAAATAATTGTTTGCTTTCCTGATAATATTATTTTCCTGTCAGAATTACATTTTCAAAATTTTAATTATTATTTGAGACTGTTAGTGTATTTAATAGCCCAGATGACTCTTGAATCTAAATCTTCTAGAATTCCTCTGCTCAGAAACTTTTTTAAGTTAACTCCTTGTTCTAATTTTGAATGGAAAGAAATTAGAATATATTGGCATTTCTCACAGGACAATCCTTTCTCTGTCTGAAAAATGAAAAACTACTGTACTATTCATGGCATTGCAACATATACCCCTCAGTAAACTTGTGTGGTTATCAGAAGATTTAGCTCTTAATTACCTGCAAAACCCATTTATTGCCTGATATACTCTGTCACTATGAGCATTATCCCTTAATTAACTGCCTTGTTTCATCTAAATTAAAGAAAGATCATTTAAAATATTACCATGAACACATTTTTGTTTATTAACACCAACAGTATCTTCTGGGTCTAAAGAGAAAGTTATTTTATTCTTTCCTGGAGCTGAGGTGTAAGATTTTCTTTTCTTGGATGAATGAGAGCTTGGTTATTAACTCTTTGTGTTTGTAAGAGCTACTTGAAGTGGAACACACCCCAGATTCATTTTTTCTCCTGCGGTTCCAGGCTATGTTGTCCCAAAGACTGCTGCATTTAACAGAAGGAAGTTAAGTAATTGCGCCTGACAGCCCTCCCTGTCAGCTTCAGAAAAGGTACTGTGTTTTTTGATGGGAAACACTTAAATTTTCTAGAAACAGCATTCATGGGGTCAGAACGGGTGTATCAAATAGAAGTACATGAAGGAGTCAAACAGAAAGTGAATAAGGAACCATTTTATGACTGTGTAACTGTGTTTCTCTTTTGGCTACTAGATTTTCCTTGGGGCATTAGCCTGCTATCCAGTAGTAAAACACAAGGAGTTTTGTTGACTTATACTTGGCTCAGGCGTAAAAACCCTGCCTTGAAGTTCAGCGCAATTACTACTGCATAGCAAAGACATGTGGGGCTGATTAGCTCCAGGCTGAAGGAGGAGAGAGGATGGATGGTTCCCAGGTAGAAATGGAATTGGGACAGAGGTTGGAAAGTGGGAGTTCAAGGGGAGGGCTATTTCCACACAAGGATTTAGGTAGCCAAAGCAGGACCGAGTAGGTAGTCCCAGCCAAAACTGTAATGTAAATCAGCTGCTGCCTAATCCTTGGGAGCACCTGGGTTCCGTCTGTCTTAGATGACCTCAGAGGTGTTTAAATTTTTGGAAGAGCGTGTCTTAGTGTCTAGAACTACCCTGTCTGATTGGGATCCAGAGACCTCACCTGAAAGCATCCTGAACATGGCTCAAGACCTCCTCTTAATGTGCGCAGGTGGCTACTACAGTTAGCTGAGAAGGGACAAGGCCTCCTGGTGTTGGCTGCATCCAAGGGGAAGCAGCAGTGGGGTAGATACTGAGAGACCAGCAGAGACTCTCTGGACTTTGGTAACTAAACTCTGCCTGCCGTCTGCTCTGGTACCTGAGCTTTGTTTCTGGATCTGCTTTTCGCTCTGCAGATGAGGAACAGCTGTTTGTGCTGGGAGTGTGAGACTAAGGAGAGGCCAGCAGCTACAAAATGTTATTCTTCTCAAAGGGAGCTGGGAGTTTTTTCAGCGATAACCGTGATGCTGCTTAGGGGTTTTGGAGATGTTGAGGCACTAGGCTGCAGCTCTGCACGTGCGTGGATGAAATACTTACAAAGCTGAAAGTAAGTCTCATCCCAGAAGGGCTAGAAATCAGTTGCATTGGGATTGACCTCTCTCTCTTTTTTTTTTTTTTTTTTTTTTTTTAATTCCTGTTTCTAGATCTTTGCTTTTACACTTCTCCATTACACAATTATCTGCAGATGAATTAATTTCATGAGAATGGCAGTGACTGCCCTTTACTGATGGGAGAGGGGGCAGGAGGAATGCTTGCTTTTAATTACTGATCTCATTAATTACCCTCCAAACCAAGCAGGTTTTGCTCAGAGCTCTTTCCACAAGCCAGAATGCCCTTCTGGAACTGGTTACACCTGAGGGGGTAATTGCTTCCTGACTACACACTTGCCTATTTCCAAAACTCAACAGCATCTCATCCAGCATCTCATTGTGAACCTCTTTTCCCTGCAAAACTGGTTTTGCCCCAGTTAAGAAAATTCCTTATTTACCTCCATCTTAAGATACTTACTTGATAACAGCATAGGCATAACCTGGAGCTGGAATTATTTCATCCTATCCTCTGCATCCCCAGTATGGTCAAGCTGTTTGATGTTATATCTTGAAATAACTGGCACAGTCCATGCAGGCAGGCACAACATGAGCACTCTGTGCATGAGCACCCACACGGCGAGCACTCGCATGCAGGCTGCTCCCCTGAAATTGCTGAGTGCTCCATCTAGGCCCGTAGGATATGCTGGTACTGCGCCAGGGGAGGAGGAGAAAAGGAAGAAGAGGCAGCCCATCAGAACACAGTTTTAAAACCACTTTCCTCTAGTGGTCCCCGAGCAAATGTGGTTCTGGCAAGGAAGGCAGATCAAGACGATCCCCTGCTTGTGGGCGCGCTGCGCTGGCTCGGTTCTGCTGCTGTGGTGTTGCTGCTCGATAGGCACTTTGTGAGTGATGTGACAGCTTCCCTGACTGAAGTAATTCCAAGTACTGTAACATGAAGTGTCAAGGCAGACAGTAGAAAACATTTCAATCCTTTTCATTAGAACAAAGCGCTATTCTCTTGATGGCTTTCAAATGCATATTGTTTAGCTATTATGCACTAACCTTGACTATTATATTCTAAGCACAATAGCAGTGGGAGCTTTCTGCTTTTTTCTTCCTAGTGATCAGGGTAAGAGGATTTTTGCAAGGTCAGTAAAATGTGCAGTTATATCTTCTTTTTTTTTTTTTTTCTCTGTTATATTTATGTTACAGTGTCAGTGAGAGGGAAGTCTAAGGTCTCCTCATGCCTGCCAATTTTCAGTGGTTCAGGCAGTTCTAAGTGTGGATTTTTAGCCTAGTTCAGCTTCTACTTCTCTTGACAGAAATCAAAGAATGAGAGTGTATCCTGCCTAGACTGCTCATATGACTGGTGACAAGCCGATGCTAAAGTGGCTGTAATATTAGCTGCTGAAAGCGCTGCTGAAAGCCTCAGGCAAGATACAGCAGGTAAATGGTTAATTAAAATGTTTCTTCGAGGAGGCCTTTAAGGGAACATAGAGCCATTGCAAAGCTCTGTGGGGAGCTGTGGATGGAAATTGCTACTCTATGTTTTCTCTCAGGGACATACAGAGGGCTAGTTACCTTAACAGTTTCTGACATTTCTTCCATCTGACCATGAGGTTTCTGCGATGGGAAGATTAAATTGCTCCTGTAAGAATAAGATGTGACACAGGCGAAGACCCAAAGATAGAGATATAGAGAAGTGTAAGGAACACCTGAAATCTCATGATGAAGCCTGGGCTCTCCTAAGACCCAGCTGGGCAATATGTTCAGGAGGGCAGAAGTTCTCCCCATGCTCTCAAAGGGTGAGTTCTGTTTCACAGTCTCTTTGCCCAAAGGCCTGATTCTTGTTCTTTTTCTTTTCCTTCACCGTTCTCCTGCGCTAACCTTCCTAGTTTCCACCATCCTCATCCAGTTTCCTCACCTGCTCCCCAGCAATCTCATTTTTTTCTCATCATGTGATCCACTTCCTAAACTCTTTTTTTTTTTCTAAAAGAATGCAATTCCTATGACCATCGAAATCCTCCTTCCTGACCTATTCTCTTCCAATCTCTCCCTACCTTTCCCTTGCACCACTTTTTGCACCACACTCCCACTTTTTCCTATCCAAAACTTCATCTCTAAGAGTACCCTTCCCCCTTTGCTATCCCTTCCCCTCCAGTGGGTTCAGCTCTTCCCTCTCCTCAGTTTGATTTTCCTCCTTTCTCTGTGCCAACTCCTGACAGAGAAGGAGTCACTGATTATATGTCTTCATTGTAATTAAACTGGGCCAGAGCCCATGCGCTGGCACTAAGAGCAAGTGGCGTAGCCTGGCTCACATCCACACAGCTAAACGCTCTTCCTCCCGTAACAGGATGGCTTTATCCTTTCTGCCTCTTGGGAACAGCCCTTGGCAAGTGCTACTCTCTGAACCTCACCCAGACATAGTTTTTGAGAGTGCTCCCTAGGACAGGCCAAAGCTGTGCCAGGCAGCATGCTAATAGTTAAACACTGTGCCCTGTGTTACAGGCCTTGGTGCTGCTCGGTTTAGGAAAGATGCAGCTGAGAGAAGAGGAGAGGCAAAGCCCCTACTTTTAGTTCAGTTATAGGCTCATGCTGCAGCTGCAGGGACCAGGTAAAACTGCCTTAAACCCAGTACAGCTCGTGCAAGGAAGGCAGACTCAGGAATCTTAGCGTGAAT
The DNA here is from genome assembly GCA_034781795.1 of Crypturellus tataupa. Lineage (NCBI taxonomy): Eukaryota > Metazoa > Chordata > Aves > Tinamiformes > Tinamidae > Crypturellus > Crypturellus tataupa. The sequence continues at coordinate 6,543,743 of JAWLRI010000086.1, forward strand.
CTCTGAATCCTGCAAACTTAAACTTGGCTAAAGACCATCTCTCTCTTTTTTTCTTTTTTTTTTTTTTTCTTTTAGTCTAGCAAGGGTGTGGGAAGCCTGTCCTTGATTAAACTCCTGCCCTCCAACTCCCATCCCCGAACATAAGCTTCCAAACAAGGATTTCCTCAGGATTTTTAACTATGAGTGAAAAAACCTTTCCCCCTGCTTTTCCCTGCCCTAGGCCAGGATCCCAAAGTTCAACTGAAAGTGAGCATGCACGTGTTAGCTGCTTTAGGTAAGACTTAACAAAATATGCAACATATAACAGCAAGATTTTATTATAGACAGTGAATAAGTGGTAGCACTTCTTTCTACCATGTGCAGGTCTGGGTACGTATGCAGATCTGGAGGGGTTAATGCTGGCATAACTGCATTGACAAACCAGAGTTACCTGAGATCAGACTGGTCCTGTATCAAAAGGAAAATCCCAATGTTTCAAGCCTGCTTGGGGAATGAAGTTTTGAATCCAGTGGAGGTGGGATGGTGCAAAGGCAAAGCTGGTGCTGGACTGCTGGCTGTTTGGCAGAGCGTTGCCCACTTGGGCCAGGTGAAGGCAATGTGGTAGGAGGCAAATCCCCCATGATCAGTGACTCGGAGAGACATCACTTATTTATTTATATATCCCAAAAGGATTTGAGATAATGTGGTACATACACATCCAGGTGTGCAATACGCATGGTGCTTGTATATATGCATATTTATTAATTGTCAGTCTAACACTATTACATGTGGAAATGATTAAAGTAGTAAGGTAGGTTATTGCTTTTTTCAACGCCTTGCAGAATATTATATACACGCAGTAGTAAAAACAATAAATAATAAAGGTATTAGTTAAATCAAATGTTATGTCTGTACTAACTGTGCTTATTTGCTGAAGGTTTTGCTTGTGTTTTAAGTCTGAAACTACAGGCAAAAATGTCCATAATTCACTAGCTTACTTTCTTTTCAAATATATAAATAAGCATTCTTGCAGTTCTGATCACTGATTCTGTGCACTAACAGTGAGGGGGAGTCCTGAAAACAGCTTTTCAGACGGTGTTACCTGGAATTTCTGGGGACAAAGATTTCAAATCTTGCAGACAGTAATGTGTTTTGTAGTGCTCGTTACCTCATACTTCATGTAATCACTTCTTATGAATGATGTGTGAGCAGAGATGACTGAAATATGCAGATGACCAAAGTCTTCCTCATGCCATTTTGCCCCCGACTTCTCTTACTTTCTTCTCCCAGACTGCTGCTCTGGGTGTTTATCCCTTCCTAGTCCTTCCTAGTGCAAGTCCTTCTGCTCTGTGTGCAGAAGGAGTTGGGTTCCTCGGCCCCCGTGTGGTTGTGTGGCCCAAGGCAGAGCGGATGTCCCCTGCAATATGCCCCTTTTGTGCCAGGCTGCTCTCCCTCTCCTGCAGTAGAGCGTGTCCACTGTCCTACTGCCTTGTGCAAGGTTGCTTGCTCCTACAGTCTCCTTTTTCCGCTCCCCCTGCCCGCCCCAGTCAAAACTCTTTTGTCTTTGTGTCAAACCAAAACAGATGTTCAAATTCCATGTGTATTAGCATACACTAAGCCCATCCAAGGCAATGCAAAAGCTCTGATGGGCCTATCTTATGTTAGAGGCATAACTTAATGCTGCCCTTGCACGCTGGATGGGAACTGACAGGACTGTCTCACTGGGGAGATTGGCAGCAGAAGACCATTAACGTTCAGATAAGGAATGCGTTATCTCCTGGTGTTGCTCAAGTCAAACTGGCAGATTTCCCTTTGACTCCAGCAGAGACGGGAATTGAGCTGAGATGCTTGCCTTTTTATGGTCAGACTTTCCTTTTCAGCTCAGAGATAAAGATTTTTGGAGGAGTGACTGTCAAGACAGAAAATGGCTCTGAAACCAGCAGCTGTGTTGTCAGATTTGAGTCCAGTGAGACCCATACATGAAAGTGTGAACAGACAAGAGGAAGAGGTCTCTGAGCTGGGATCCTATCTGGAGATGAATACGGTAGAGCAGCCAAAGGGGGAGCCAGGTCACCTCAAGACAGGTGAGCAGTGGACCAGAGGGCTCTACAGCTTGTGCAGAACACCCAGCTCTGAGACCACGGAGCTCTTCCTGGTGTGTCACTTAGATGGCTCGGCAGGCTCACACAAGAATGGTTATTAAAACTGTCAACCTCTCTGAAAGAGAGAAAAGTCAGCAGCTGAAATACAGAGTCTGTAATTAAAGACAGATTCAAATTGGCATCTAAAACTTCTTCAAATATATGGTGTGTCTGCCATTGGTTTGCTGCCCTTCAGGCTTTCTCAAAGTCCCCTGTGTGAATGCAAGCTATTTGCTTGTGAGAAACTGTATTTTCTCTAACTTTTGAACTGCTCTGGCTTTTGCAACCTCACACTATTTTGGCAGTCTCCCTCCAAATTTCTTTTTCCTCCTGCCCTGTGTGGGTGGAAACTCTGTGGGGAGGATAGGAAGGTAAATAGAGCTGAGCAGAAAAGGTTCAGAGTGGCTTTCGACTGGGAAAATTGAGATCTTGTGCTTAAAGCCAAATGTCCTCAGTTGGACCTAGTTTCAGCTCACTCTTCCCTCTCCACCACACTTGGGAAGGATTTAAGTCTTTCCAATACAAGCACAGGATAATAGTTGAAGGAGTTCTTGGCTTTCTATAGATTTTGACTGAGACCTGACCTCTTCTTTCCATTCCATGGATAGCGTGATTTCCACACCTACCTTTGGTTGGGCTTTAGGAATATTTTCATGACTTAGAGCATTTCCATCAGTACTGGCTGATCTCACTGTGAGGTGAAAGCATATGGCCACAGGGATGACAAAGGTGTTATGAGAAGTGTGACCGTTCTCCCTCTTGGTTTTCTTTCCTAATCCTCCCATCTAGGCAATACTCCCAGTGCCAGCTTGGGATTTCCCCTGGTTGTGGCGCATGGACTCTAGAGGGGTCTGGAGGAGTCCACAGCCAAAGGGCAGCACTGGGTGGTGAGACAGGTTTGGTTCCCAGAGGTAATGAGCCTGTGCTCCCACAGTGCTTAATAACAGCTAATTAGCCCCAGCCACCTCCTGATCTGATTAGTGCAACTCTCAGGTGGTTGATTTTGGTACCTGAGCTTTCCAAAGGACAAGCATGATACACCCAGGCCATCACGTTTGACCCATGGCAACGTAATCCTGGCAGCTTCACATTGTTTTTTTGTTGAAACACCCATCTGAGGACAGCTGTTCTGGCAACAAGTAGTACTAAGCCTTTAACAGCCAAGAATTTGCACTTGTTCCTTTTCTAATCATAATGCCTTGTGATTCCTATCCCTTCCAAGGTACTCCTGAGTCTTCACTTTATAGCCAGAATGATTTGGATGATATGTGACAGGGGAATAATGTCGATTTAGGAGAGTAGCATTGATATCTTCCTTAAAATTCACTTATGATAAAAATATCTCTTTTTTTTTTCAGTAAAATATGTGGTGGTTTGTCTTCTTTTCAAATGGAATTTCATTTAGAATTTTTAAATTTCTCTGACTTAACTTAAAATGATCTATAAATATGATTAAAAGTAGTGAATTTGGGATTTCATTCTATGCAGTACCCTTGTCTTTGGGACAAAAGGATATGTATTACTTTCAGTGTTGTTACTAGAACAAAACATCTAACCAGGCAGAGATGGGATGTTTTAAGTATTATGCAATATTTATTAAGATACAAGTGGATATTTTTCTTGCTATGGATGTGTTCTTAAAAACTCGGGTTTATCCAACATAACTGAATACCATTCATTGAACTGTCTCAAGGACTGTATTATGCATATTATAATATGGTGTCATCCTTGTGATCTATTTTTTTTTGTATGGTTTTCAGAGAAACAGCCTGTGATATGTAGAATCTGCGGATATTATTGGATATAGTAAGCTCAAAAGAAGAACCAGCTACTCACAAAAATCAAAACATTACTGTTATCACAGGTAACATTCCTCATTTTGCAGAGTGTTTAGAAGACCAGCTTTGTAGAAACAAATCAACTATTACTATTTATTCTTTAATCTCTGTTCCACACCAATGGTCATGCTTTATTTATCAGTCGAATTTTGCATTATTAATGGAGAATAAAATTCAAGGCTTAATTTCAGAAGAACAAACCCTCTACTCCTAGCACAGCCATTACAGAGTCCCTCTAATTGTCTGATTCACCTTTGCCCTTTGCATGGTACATCATCTCTTCTGGTGTGTCGAGGTTGGAGTTTTTCTCAGAAATGTTTGATTTTTTTGTTGTTGCCTTTTTTTTGTTTGTTTGAATGGACTAAGTTACCTCAAAAAGAAAAAAGAACTTGGTGTCATCTTTCCAGGCTGCGCAAGAGCAAGGAGTGTGACTGCCTTCAGAAGTCAGCACCTGACAGGGATGGATTTCCCCAGGCGAAAGGCAAGTAGTGAAATTGTACTGCAAAGCAAAACTCTTCTGAGAGTGGAATGTAGGGCAATTTTGTCAATACAAAGCTGGGATTCTCCAAGGAGAGCCTGTGAATTAATTATAGTGAAGCTTTGGGCTTTGCCTTCAGTCTCAGGGTCCTCTTGATCATCTCTTCCTTGCCTTCCCTCCCTTGGCCTGTCAGAGCCTGCGCATGAGATATTCCTAATCCTGCAGCACCCTCAGCCTTCCTCTATTTTGCAGTCTGTTTGTGTGGGGTGTGTGAGATTGTGGCCTAGATTTTTGGGGTAACCTGTCACTAGCAGCACTTGTGACTCCAGCTGGCAGTTTTCCTCCCTTTCTTTGGCCTCTCCTGTTGACTTTCCACTTATCCAGCTGCTGCAGTGACCCTCATTGTCCACGGTCTTGGGAACAGAGCTGTGGGATTCAAATGCAGAGGGAGTCTTGATGGCTCTACCTGACCATGGGACAGTGGGAGGACCTGGCTTGTTGTGTGGTTTACACTAATGCAGTGTTCTTGCTCGCCCATCAGTTGACCTTCCATCAGATGGTATCAATCACCCCTGGATCTGAAGCAGATCTCTGGCAGAGAACCTTGGAAATGTCAGCCTAAAACCAGACTGGATTTTAAGAGTAAGAGTGAAAAAAAAAAAAAAAAAAAAAAAAGAGAGGGAAAGAAGTTCAAGTTAGCAATCAGAACCCAGTGCTTTGGGAGTTTCAGATTTGTGAAATCAAGACATTTAACCAGATGCCAAGGACTGGCTTTCAGAAAGGCTAGTGACTTCAGCTGTCCTAACACCGCACTGTCTGAAAATGCAGTAAAGGGAATAAGAGAGATTATATATAGCAGTGGATGGAAATTAAACAGCTTTAAAATGTCTTGAGGCACCTGACATGGGAACAGCCAAAATGTCTAATTACCTGAAAGTCTGGATCAACATATACATAGGGAGGCTGGGCTTTTCTTTTAGAAGAAAAGATTCTTAAATATGCAATGATTCAACTGTATTTATCGTAAAAAAAAGAGAATATTTTGATCTGCTTTTACCTTGCATCCTGGGAAACTTCCTCAGTATTTATTTTTATAAATGAATGTATAAAATACATACATGCGACTGTATAAATATATGATATTAAACAATGGAGTTGTAAGTGTGTGTATACACATAAAGCACACGTGTTTTGATGGGTCCGAAGCTACCCATGTATGTGCTAAAAAGCCCTACATTTCAGTCCTGAACACAGGCTCAGACCTGCAAAAGAAACGGCCAAGAAATCCCATTTTTTAGGAAACACATCAGGGAAACTCACAGATTAGGACAGGAGAGCTCCCCTCCCGCTGGATTCACAGTGGCTAAACACATCTCTGGCCCTGTTGGGGACGTAGCTATTGTCCTACTAACCTGACTGGGAATTGCAGAAATTGCTTGGTGTGCATTTGGATCACTCCACAGCAGTTTTCCTATTTCAATTACCATATCACTTGCTGGCACACATATTTTCTTTGGCAGAAACCATCAGTGTCTTGGTGCCTGTAAAAGAAAGCTGGTTAAACACTGTAACTTCTGCACATGCTACATCTTGTGCACAGGATGAACCAAGGCAAATCCTAAATCATCCAGTTGCATTTGGAGTAGTGACAACTCTTCGACATGTGGAAAGGGGCCAGCTACCAGACCAGCTCAGTTTTCCCTGTTTAATCTCTTAAGCATATTTTCAGGCTTAACTGCTTGAGTGGCAGAACCCCCCATCAGCAATTTAAAAATGCAATTATTTTGAAGCTGTTCAGAAAATATTTCTATCTGCAAGATTCTGCCCAGCTACTGCATATTAGAAATGGTATGAATCACGCTGAAATATTAATTGATAAGATTTATGACCTTAAAAACATTAATAAGAGCATGATATAAGGCATGCACAGTTTCTTTCTGGCCAGGGGGATACAGAATTTTAATGAAAAAGTGTTAATTATCACAAAGATGGTGTAAAATCTTTAGTGGAAAAGTTCTATATATAATCAGTTATGCATTATGCCCTTCATTTAACACACACACACACGAAATTACTGGATGAATTATAACTCTGTGCAAATCCCTACTGGAAAGGTCACAGGCTCTTTCTCATGTCACTGTGCTCTTTTGAGCCACCATAGCTCACAGGGGTGTGAGTGGCAGTTCTGTTTCCTCTAATCTTTCTGCTACTACCAGTCTATTTTTCATAAGAACAAACTATTTTGTCTGTAGTTATTGAGTGACACTTAGGAAAAAAAAACACCTGTATTTTATTGTGTGTGCAGTGAGACTTCAAACAGCCCCCACTAGTTATCGTGGCGTCAGAGATCAGAAGGACCCTCTGTGCCTGCTTTTCTCCTGCTTCAGCTTGTCCTGTCTTCGGAAGTGTTTACCGGATTGACACGTGCACTTTCTGATGGGTAGAAGCTCAATTCAAGTTTTGGATGTTCCCTGGGCCCTTCTTTCTAGATCAAAGCTCCTGAGTCCCCCTGCACCAGATCAGGGTCTTGCTGAAGCCAGGGTGACCAGGGATGTTAACCTGGGCCCATGGTAGGAGAGCAGAGTTCGTGGTGGGTTTCAGAGTTTTACTTCATCACGACCTTTATTAGGAACAGAATCTGAACCTTCCTGTTTTAACATTATCAGTCATTTGTGAATTCTTTGTAATTTTTTTTAATGACTTTTGCAGAGAGCAGTCAGATGCTATTAAAGTTTTACTGAATTAAATTGGAGAAACCAATTTTGCTCTTAATATTTTATTTCAGTGTGTAACTTGATTTTTAAGAAGCACTTTGTATTGCCTGGCCATTTGCATTTGCTTTATAAGCATAACATAAAGGTTTCCCTGGAGTCACGGAAAAATTACCTTCTGTGTCCCCTATCTAATTAACACCATGTATGTTGCCTAACTCCTTATAATTCACTCTCGTGCACAATATATAGGACATGATTGGAAAAATAATTTGAAGCAATGAGAAAAAAATACCTTTTGTCATATGTATAATATATCTAAAAACATTTCCAGTCAAATTAAATTAAAAAAAAAAGACAGCAGCACTAAGATATCTGATGTTGGAAAGAGACACCAAAGGCTTAATTAAAAAGCGTGTTTATGTTTTCATAGGGGACCGCATCTAAAGGCTCCAAGTGAGACCCTCCTTATTGAACAGCTCCGTGACCCGTCTGTGTTCGGGGCTGCAGCTGCTGAGTCCCCTGGCGAGAGCCCTGCTCCTGCCGCTGACGGGTCATGGTCATGGACGAGCTGCTAAGCCCCTCGTGCATCCCGGTGCCTCGGACGGCTCCGGGAGGGAACGCAGCCAGCGCACGGTTAATTGCAGGGCTGGGGTCTATCGTGAGGACATGGCCAGAGGAGCCTCTGCGATTCAGTAAATCCAAGTATTGCCTCACAGCAGAGGGGATTGTAAGTCTTTAAACCATTCTAACTAGATTGTAAGTGCTGTCTGACCAGGCTGTGGGATTTTTTTCATTCCTCTTTTTTTTTTTTTCTTTCTTTTTTTTTTCTCCCCTCTCTGTGTGGAGCCTGCAGGGCTAATATGATTTAGCAAGAGAGCATGTGTCAGTGGACTTGATTCTTACTCGTGCATCAGCCATGGAACAAAATTCCAAATGAAGAGGTTAACCCCTTACCCTCTGCAGATTCACTGAAGTTAATCAGATCATGTGCCTGTAAGCCAGGGCACTGCTGAAGGCAAGAGGCTTAATTTTGCCCCCTGCATAAATTATACAAGGAGGCAGAGAGCTGAGGCACAGGCAAAGAAATGATGTCCAGAAATGCCCAGCAGCAGCCAGAAGCAGCCTTAGCTCACGCTGCAGAGTTGCTGGCCTTGCTGCAACCTGTCACGGCGGGGTCTGCCCCTACCTGCCACCCAGCGCTCCCTTCATGCGAGATAGACGTCCCCTCCTTCACCCTCCTCGTGGAGCAGAAGGGTCAGCCCCCGCGGGAAGCCCTGAGCCTCCCAACGTCACACACTGCTCACGGTGCGTGTCCTCCGGAGGGCTTGTCACTGCTGGGCACCGACGGGTGTTTTAAGGTCAAGCTGTGCTTCCTTACCAGTGGAGAAGTAAAAACATCAATGTATGACAGGGAGAGTGATCTTTTCTGTACTCGCACTTAAAAACAAACATTCCCTTTCTATGCTTCTGAGAAGAAGTGGTGTCATTTCCTGAAGGAGAAGGAAAGGAGAGGAGGGCTGAGAAGAAAGGCAAGTGAGAAAACAAATGCTTTTGTTTTTAAAATATAAACAAAATAAATGTATGTATTTTGACCAGAAAAATGAAAATTTCCATCCTTTTCCAAAACCACCGATTATTCACTGGAAAGATGGAAGAAGCAAATGGAAGTTTCTTGCTTGTTGATTGTTTCAGAGAAAGTAAGTAAATGTTATTCAAAAGTTCTTCCCTGCATTGTTTGGTGCAACTTTGCACGCTCTAACTTCAGGTCATCAGATTTGCACCAGCTACTGATTTGGCCCTGGCCAGGGTAGCGAATGTCCGTACACAATGAAGTGGTTGGAATTAATCCTGATTATTGTGCACAGGAACAGAGACTGGCCCACAGGACTTGGAAATCAAATCCATGAAGAAACACTAAACCTGCTAGGATTATAATTTCAGTTGGAGAAGTGGACTTCAAAGAGGCCTGAGAGAGGCCTTTAAACCAGGGAAGAGTGGAAGAAGAGAGAGTATTTGATAAATTGATTAGAGTATCAAAAATCAGGTGTAAAGAATAAACTGGTGGCATAGTCATGATGCTCTGAAGGATGTAGCTTAGGCATTTGAGGGGAAGCAATACGTTCCAAAAAGACTTACTTGGCTTCAACAAAATGCAACTAAAATAAGGATATCTGGTTAAACATAGCATGCTAAAATTAGCAAGGTCATTCCCCCCTAGTGTAAAATACAGGAATCTTCTCTACAGTCCCAGATATTTTGTATGTACAGTCTCAGATGAACTTCTACTTGACATCACACTTAAAATAGTAGTCCCTTGCCTCCTAGGAATTTTGAATTTCTTCCTTCAGAGAGAATAAAATCATTCCTGAACCTCCATTTTTCTTTCAGTTTTCTTTCCCTTCCTATCCAAAAGGCCTTCTCTCCCTTTTTCCCTTTGCATTTTCAGATATACAGGATTTAATAGATCCCTGCTCCCCTTCTCTCTCTGACCCTTGTATTTCCTGCATGAGGTATCTGCCTTTGGTGGATTTGTCACAGTGTGATTCACTTGCAAGGAGCTGGAAGAGTCCCTGCTGGATTCAGAAATGCTGCAGATACTTGACACTCCGAAGAAGTCAAGTGAGTAGTATCAGATGTTTATTAATTAGGAAATGCCTATCTATCTCATATGCTGAAATGGAGTGGAGAGCGAAATTGATTCACAGGGCACTGAAACACAGGCCTTGCTTGTTGAAATACACTCATTTTTTTACTAGACAAAAATAAAGAAAGGATCCGTCTCAAACAGAATTCCTTCCTGCATTAGCCAAATTGCCTACTGCACTGGGTGCATCTCTTGTCAAATCAAATCTTTCCTGTGCTAAACTGCAACTGTCAGTTCTTGAATCGAATATATCAACTATTAAGCTTGTCACCTGGGAAATCACATCAATATTGTATTCCGAATGTATGGAGGTTGTTTACCAGTCTCTGAGCTAATAAATAAGATACAGAAAATGCTACAATTTGGGATTACATGAAATGCACCAAACACCTTCAAAACTGAATTGAGATCACTTCTTTGGTCACTGTAAGTGGAACTTTATTGTACCCAAAGAAACTTTTCCTATCACCTTCTCTTGTAGGAACATTATCTTAGTAATTATCTTGGTATCCTGGTAAATTATCGTGTTGTGTGATGCTAAGACTGTTTAAATAATCTTTCCTGAACAGAATTCACTCAAAATTTAAATTACGGATTGAAAACATGTATTATTCTGAAATGCAACAAAAATTATACTTCAATATTTCCTGCAGTGTGGGACCAGGATGTAAGTGAGAGATCGACCAGTCAGCGTGAAAACCAAAATAAGTTTTCATTTTTGCAGGCCCTTTTTGAGTTTCTGGTTTCCAGGTTGATCTTGGTTTCCTGACTGATCCTGGTTTCCCCGTCTTCTTTAATTTTCCTAATCTGTCCTACTTTCCTCATCTTCTAGCTCAGGTGTATTTCTTGGCTGCATGGCTGGATTTTCCTTTCATGGAAACAAGCATCTGAATAAGATGGTTGCTGTGTACCCAGTTCTCTTCAGGACAGGTTGAGGAATTGGGATTTTGCACAGACGTCCCCGAAGAGAAGTATTACCACATCACTTGCCCTATAAATAGCTTAAATTCCTTGGATTGCTGTCAGCTGTCAGCTGAGGAGCTTCGCAGATAGCTCAGGGATTTCCAGGCTCCCTTTGCCTTGCAGCCTAGTAAACTAGAGAAGAGACTGAGAAAGCCTGGAAGGTAAATTGCCAAGCTGGAAAACTGGGAGGAATGCTGAAATACTGGAAACATTTTAGGGCTGATTTCTCCCTGACTTTATATACTCTACAGCATGATGACATGGTGCCCTGTGACAACAATTTCACACTGGTTTTGGTCTCCCTTTTCAAGGTCGTGGGCAGCTGACCAGGACAGTTGTGACTTAGGACTTCTCATTTTAATATATATTACCTTGAAAGATTCCCTGAAGAGTTTAGAAAATAATCTAATTCATTTTTAATGTATTGAGGGATTTTGACAATACTTATCTCCCGCAGGGCTGTGAAAGGTACAAGCAGCCCTATGGAGCTGGTGTATTCAGAGGCAGGGGAAGAAGAGGGAGGTCTCTAGGGCTCTGTTACCATTTCTTTTTTGCAGGTCTGCAAAGCTCACGTGTACATGATGTCCCTTTGGCCTGTTTCACAGAGCAGTCAGACTGGCTAACCTTAAATCCTGTGAATATTATAAAAGAAAAAAGTGAGGCAATGAGCAGATCTATTCACCTGGTTTCTGGCACCCAAGGTTTTGGAAAGGAAGTTCTGATTCCTGAAAAAATGTATTACTCAGCCCTGGTGAGGCCACATCTGGAGTACTGTGTCCAGTTCTGGGCCCCACAGTACAAGAGGGATGTGGAGCT
>JAWLRI010000086.1:6564484-6589762 GCA_034781795.1 Crypturellus tataupa
GAGGGGATCTAATTAGTGTGTATAAGTACCTCAAGGGAGGCAGTGAGGAGGATGGGGCCAGCCTCTTTTCAGTGGTGACCACCGACAGAACTAGAAGTAATGGCCACAAACTGAAACACCAAAAGTTCCGCAGGAAAAATTTCTTGACAGTGAGGGTGACAGAGCACTGGAACAGGCTGCCCAGAGAGGTTGTGGAGTCTCCTTCACTGGAGATCTTCAAGACCCGCTTGGATGCAGTCCTGTGCCCCGTGCTCTAGGTGACCCTGTGTGTGCAGGGGGGTTGGACTAGATGACCTCTAGAGGTCCCGTCCAACCTTAGGCATTCTGTGATTCTGTGATTCTATGACTAATCCCATCCCATCCCTTCACATTCATCCACCTTTCAGACATTTTCCCACCACCTACCTAACCTGACCAGAACAATCATGTGTTTGGTGTTCAGATGGCTCAGCTCTGTGAGCCACCTCACCATCTGAGTGCAAGGCAGGAGGCAGAAATGTGCAGCTGAAGGTGGAGGGGAAGGCAAAAGCACTCCTCGCGGCAGCTCTGCAGGTTAGATCATTTTAAGGCCATCGCTGAGCATCCTAAATGAAGGTTGTGAACCTGGGTGTACTGAGGTGGTGGTGAGTCTCAGCCCAAGCTCAGTGCTCTGGGACATGGGGCTAAGGGTTTCTACTTGGTCTTGAGCCAACAAATGCTGACTGGTACATTCCCTGTTTAAGAGCACAAACCATCATGTCAGCTTTAGAGTCATGGTAATTTCTCCATGGCAAGCAAATGAACGAGCCCTCTGTGAGGGATGTGGTCACACCGTGCTTCCAACATAAGCTGATTTTGCTCTGGAAGTGAGATACTGCATTCCTCAGCACCCGCATGCTGAGCCTCCTTTCCTAGACACGCACACACACACACATACAGACATTTTTCTGCTTTGAATCTGCTGTATTGAGAATAGCAGTGGTCTAGTCTTTTTTTTTCCCCCTCAGATTTGTTCTCTGTGGGGAATCAGCTGTTTCCACCTTCTTCAGAGACAAAACCTTTCTTTCTTTTAATCGTTTTACACTGCAGAAGAGACAAAGCAATAGAAGACGGGAGTGAAATTCTGTTCCAGCTTCGTGTAATTATTGAGTCCTTGTTCTACAACCTATACCCCCCAAATGTACAGGCAATGCACATATGGCATTTCACTACAAATTATCCATCCCACCTGGGTCACGACAAGAGGTCATGATGCACATGCTGAAAAAGGAGATGATGTGATTTTGAGCCAGCCTGGAGTTTCAGACTTGGCAAGTGAAATCTCATTTCACCACAGGCAGGAGAACGTTACTTGGAAAGAGAAGAGCCCAGTGCACACTGAACACAAATGTTCATTTCACAGTCACTTACGGAATTACAAATGTCCTCTAAAATTACAGCAAAAACATTTGTTTGCGTTACCCAAGCCGACATCATTTTCAGAGGAGAAGTTTCTTGTACAGCAAGGGGCACAGGCTAAAAAGGTGACTGCTTCAGGAAACCGCTGTTGTGTGAAGCAAAACAAAGATAATGAAAATTGTTTTGCCTTTAATGAGAGCAGTCACTACTGGCAACCACTCCAGTCTTATCTAAGGAATTTTCAGCCAGTAACTACATTTTGGTGAAAAGCGGATCTTCACTTTCAGCAGCTCTCCGTTTGAGTTGCTTTGAACTCCCTGTTGGTGAGAGACCTGTGATGAGATCCAGCTAAACCATTGCTGAAGCTCCAGCTGATTGAAAGGTTTCTTGGTAAACTATCATCTCCACTGTTTGTGTTGCGTCAGGCTGAGATGTTTTGCTGTGATAGATTGGTTTTGGCAGGCACTGACTGGGAAGGCCAGATCATGGTGAAAGGTGAAGACCTGGCTTTGATGCTTATGGTACTGGTTGGTACTTGATCCATCACAGGGCATGTAGGATACAGGTAACTATCATAATTCAGCTGTATAGTAGCTGTCCTGTTCAGGCTAATTTACCAGCTGTGTTATAGGTAGGCAGCTTCTGGGAACATACAGTATTGATGTACAGTAGTGTGTGGTATATATATCATAAGGTAAAAAAAAAAAAATCATGCCTTGTCTCAGGCATAACAAGTGACTTGACCTTGAGTTTTTAACATCATGGGCCTGTACAGTATCTCAACACCAATCTAAAAGCAAAAGCTGTTCTCTGCAAGAAGTTAAATGCTTAAAGACATCCCCTGGTCAGTAATCATCCTAAATCAATATTGGACGAGAGAAGTAATTCATTGAAAACATCATTCATTAATTACAGTGTGGCTTGCACCACAACATCCTAGTCTCTGAACACACTGATTTATTTATGTGTGGTTTCTTAAGGATATAGGAAATGGCTAGTGACAATTGTCAAGGATAGTTCATAAGGAAGGCTGCTTGCTGGTGCAAAAGCATTAATTATTGAGACAAATTTAGCTGGCTGGAACACTGCACAAATTAGCAAATGGTCTGCAACTTTTATGGAATTAATCCCATTTGCATTTGCAGATTTCAGCTCTCTGAACACCAGCTCCCTGGAGCTAGCATGAAGGCCCTAAGACCTGACTGCTTTCAGGTTCCAGATAGCAGCCAGAGAATTAATTTCTCCTGCAAAAGTAAAGTTCAGTTGGGTGGCACTATTACAATTGCATTTCCCTTCTGTTACTCTTCTGTGGAGATGTATTGGATATACTCATGGAACCAGGACAAGCAAGTTTGCGCTGACTCAGGCTGCATGACCAGTTTCCCAAGAACTTGAAATCGTTGTGTGATGTCCATTAAAAGGCAGGCATAATTTTTACGACCACAAAGTGGCTACAGCTGCCCCAGTCTCTCAATCTTCACCTTTGTCAAAGTAGAGCACACCATTTTGGGAAGTTTTCTGACTCTTGTGAAGTTTTCCAGCTTTGTGGGGTTGGAGATGAAGTCTACCAAGATTCTGTTATGTAAAACTGTGCATTACACGTGGTGATGTCCCTCCTTGTAAAATAGTGACCAGGAAGTGGAAGGAAAAGGAGGGTTAACATATGATTGGACTCTGAACTGGAATAGGCAGCCAAACTGCTGATATTAAAGCCCCATCTTTTTGGATTGCTGCAAGGATGACATTGGACTCATTTGTGCTAATGCTATAGTTGCACTTACGCTCATAGAGATGTGAGGGTTTAGACATCCCGCTAACTTCCTCTCAGAATTACTTCCAGAAATAGCAGTCCTGGAAAGGGACCTTTTGGATATAGCTTGGATATAGCTTGGGAATGTGACCTCTATGTTGGACTTCTCAGTGTGATGCTAAGGATGCCTCAATATTCACCTAGCAGAGAAATTGAGCACAGGGATTAACTCCACCATTGCCAGCCTATTTAAGGTTTCCTTTTCTGCCCAAATCCTTTAACAAATGTGGCTTCAGCTGATTACCAAAGAGGAACATAGATATTTAGGCTCAGTTCAGCAAAGTACTCTAGTGTTCATCTAGCAGCAAGCATACAGGGATGTTTAATTTCAAGGCTAATGTCTAAATATGCTGCTGAACAGGACATGAATAGCTCTGTATTGCTCTAAACAACTCTTTTCTTCATAAATATTTTTTTAATCAAACTCTTTCTAAGTCACTTAGTGAGAATTTCTGAGATACCAGCTAAAGAGATACCTGCATAACCCACTGGGAAATATGCCCAGCTGACAGAGGACATTCAAAAGGCTGTCTCAGTTGGTGTATAGGAGTTCCTTAGTAGAAAAAGGCAGCTAATGCTTTGGCTCCGAACGTTGCCAATAAAATCAAAATTGCTTGGGGAGGCCGGGGAGTCTGCCAGTGGGAATCCTTAAGTACGATCTGCAGGAATGGTGTAGGTGTTGAGCGGATCCTGTCTCAGAACAGGATGATGGACCAGATGACGGTCAGAGGTCCCTTCCAAGGGATTTCACTCTCTCAGAAGAGCTATTATCACATGAATGAAAGGTCAAATGGTTTACACGTCAGTGTGTGCCCTGTAACAGAAGAGTAAAAGGCTATGGTTAAATCATTTTTTATTGATAAATCACCAACTTTCACTTAATGTTTTAATTGGTAGGTATGGATTTCACAACAAGGTGTAAACCACTGCAAAAAAATCACTTTTTCATACATGGTCAATTTTCTTTCTTATTCGCTTCTGACCTGGAGAATTTGGTATTTAGGGTCAGATTATAAGAAGCAGCTTCTTATTATCATTGATTTTTTTGATACCCACAGATATGACAGAGGAGCTTTCATTTCTTTGTTGGATTGACAGTGTACTCCCTCACACTGACTGCTATTTTCAGATTGATTGCTAGGAGCAGGTTATTCATTAAGGGGAGGAAAAAAAAAGAAGAGTCTGGGGAGACTGATACCACATATCACATCACTGATACCCAAGGTTGTATTGCTAGGATATACTGACCCATCAACCTAATAATTTCTTTTTTTTTTCTTTTTTTTTCACAATGAAATGCACTAAAGCAGATGCTTTTGACAGCCACCAGTGATTCAACTTGAAAAGTACCTCTTTCCTTCTTTCTCAGAAAAAGATGTGAATGATAGGCATGTGATGCATGTTGACCAAATGTAGTCATGCTTCTTATGGACAGGCAAATGAGTGAGAAAACCCTTCCTGCTAAATAATCATTACTCAGCCTGCATTTACATGGGAAATAGGTCTGAGAATAATGACTACTGCCTTGCTGCATGGAGGGAATTTGAATGTCAGCTGCCAGTTGCAAAAGAAGCAAAACTCCCTGAAACATTCCTCACTTTGTCTTTTGAAGTCATTGCGCAATTGGAGTGAAATTTGTCCCTATGAAATGCAATGACTTACTGCTAACCTGGGGGAGAGGCAGCATAGACACAAAAGGTGGCTTATCATCTCCCGTCATCCTCGGTGGGTCCCCGTCCTCAGGTAGTCTGGAGTCAGAAGACATCCTGGATATGAGTCTGCATCAGCCTGCACGTGGGCCCGGGCCAATATTCCTCTAGTGTCCAAGTGAACTGGCACTTAGGTGAGAGCTGCAGGTAGGCTCTGGAGCACGGCTGGAGATAAACTTGGCGTTTCTTTTGTCCATGAGAGTGGAGCAGGGAAATACAGGCTGGAGATGATCCCAGTCTGCCACAGGCCACAAAGGGCCCCTAGACATAGGAATTTGAGGATACAAATGGTTGCCTCATCCCACACTGCCTGCAGAACTATGTGAGCAGGTACTGGAGGCATCCGACCAGCAGACACATGGGACACAGCCACAGGGTATGAGGTTTATTCCTCTTACGTACTTGCCTGTCCCTAGCATTTTTGGTACAACTTCTGAGGAAAGAGAGGTCTTTAGATGAGTCAGGAATGGTCTGGATGGAAAGGATCCAGTGCCTGAGCACAGAACATCACTGCTATGACTGATGAATTTCCTTATTTATTTATTTATTTATTTTTTCTTGGAATACCATCTGATTGCTGAACAAAGTGCTTTCCACCTACTCTCAATTCTGGTGGGCTGACCTCAGAAGCGAGTGATAGAGAAACCAGCTGGGAGCGGCTAGTTATTTAAAATGCATTAAAATAATAACTGGGAAACTTCCTGAAAGGGTTACTGGGGAGGGGCCTGGGAAACACCCAGAACATTGAGAACCACCTAGCCAGAGAAGCTGGAAAAGAAACAGCAAAGCAAAGCATTCTCTACTCCACTGATCAAAAGAAATAAAGAACTGAAATACCCCCTGGAACTTATGGAAAATCAGGTCAGGAACAGCAATATTCATGCATTCACTCTACTGGAGGGTAAGGAATTTCCAGACCCAATTTCTTTTGTGGAAACCTGGCTCCCTGAGGTGCTGAACGAGATGCAGTGAATGTCCCACTGCATGTGGTGTGCTGGTTCAGGATCCCTGCCAGGGCAATCAGTCCCAATAACAAGCAAAGCAAAACTGAGCTGCCAAATTTCAGATGTTCCTGGGGAAGGGAGGCTCATGCCTGTAGAAAGAGCAATGAGGAAGTGTGGGTTCGTTTACTTCGAGATCAGTGTGACTGTCCGCACTTGTTTTGTCTTTGCTTCAGACAACATGTGCTCAAGAGCAGGTTCTCATTGTTTTAAGAGCTATACTGACACGGAGCCCAAGCTACTGATTTTGAGACACAAGAGAGCAGATAGACAGTGGCAGAGAAAAGTAATGGAACCAACAGATGGTTTTGGCATCATGAGAGTCAATGCCTCAGTTCTTGTGTAATCTAGAAGCAGATATGAGACCCTTCTGTGGAGGACAGCCCTCGAGTCTTGTTTCTTTTCCTTGATCCCTGATGTTGTTTATACTCTTTACTTCTGAGAGCTTCTTCTTGCATATTTCTTCCCTCTACAATTACCCCTTTTCCCAAAATAGTTTAATGGAACTCCATCTGTATTTTAATCCTTTTATTTATTTATTTATTTTTAAGCTAAGAGTATAGTCGACCTGTTACCTGTCGGCTTTGCACTCGAGAGGCTCTGCAGCAGGGGTGTCTGAGCAACTATAGGGCAACTATAGTGGTAGCTCTGTTTGACAGCATGGCATACTCTGGTCGGGTTAAACCTGATTTAGAATTTGCTATATCAGCCAAACTTCTCTTGATTTTCTAGCATCAACAATTGTATTCTACTTCCTCCCAGAATATGAGACTCTTTTTGTCTTGATATCTTCCCTCTGCTGTGAGGAATCACTCTGTGAAATTGCCAGCCTCTCTCTGGTGAACACAGGGATGTTTAGGCCATCTCGGAGGTTGTGAAATGGGAGGGAGAATTTATGAGCCATGCGCTGGAATTGGTAATGACCCAGGAAAGCAGCAAGCACTGAGCAGCGCCGCCGTCACCAAGGCCTGGCAGATGTCACCGGGGGACAGAGCTCTTGTTTGCGGCGCAGACGCTCACGTACTGCACGCGCCGTGGAGGCAGGTTGTGGCAGGAGCAGGGAGAGGCCTCAGCAGTTTCATTGTGCCCAGGACAGTCCATGACTCAGGGAGCAAACAGATCTGAACGCTGAAGCCAAGACTGGCCTTGCTGCAGCAATCCTGAAACTTCTGTTTGCATCCTGAGGGGATTTAGCAGGGAGGGAATAACTGGAGGCAGGAGAAGGGGACATAATGTTTGTCTCCTTTTGATATAAATATACCTCCAGAATAGCATCCTTCAGTACTAGTGTTCTCAGAAGAGAGAAAAAACAAACAAACCCAACTATCATAGGATAGCCAGATAGTAGTAGTAGTAGTAGTAATTCTTTCAACTAATCTTTTATTTTATTTTGCAAAAGGGACTGCTTTGGCCTGAAGAGTGCAGCAGGGATGATGCTGTGCTACCTAAGGAAACAGCAGCTCTTGCAGTTCTCCAATTCTCCTTCCTCTCTGGTGTCCCATTAGCATTTTGTGGGGCCACTGCAGGTCACACAAGAGGGAGGCTCTGCAGGAATCCCATATTGATCTCTTGGCCCAACTAATTATTTTGTAAGTGAATCCAGCCCCTGGGAAATGAGGGTGCTTTCTGTGAAACACAGTTTCTGCCTACCTTGTTGTAAAGCACATGCTGTACAAACTTAGCTTGGTCCTCTGATTGAAACTGTGTTAAAGATGTATATCAGTAGGTGAAAGACACACAGAATATACCCATGGTCCAGCTATGGACTCATGGTATTGAGTATTCTTGCTATTCTCATACAGAAGAAAAACAAAACAAAACAAAACAAAACAAAAAAATCCACTCCCTTCCCTACAAAAACTACTGCTTAAAAATACAGTTCTTCAGGATGACATTATATTATCTAAATTCTGATTACTGCCCTTGGTGCAATAATTGCTACACAATGTAAAAAAAAAGACATCTTTAATCTTTCACCATTTCTTATGTTAGACATTTAGCATATTTTCTTATTACTTTGTGCAAAAATTCTGCATAAAATTACCTAGCCTCTAGACACTGTACTTTACAGATGTTGTAAATGTTAGAGGATCCACCTGAGAGCTCTGAATGTTTTTACAGGGATAAATATAGGGGGAAGGATTGTTTGTAATGAATATCATTCAACATACCACATCTTCCATTTGTGAATTGTCCATGAAGAAGAGATCATAATTTTCTTGAGCTGTTTGCTGAATCACTTCTGGAAATTATTCTTCATTGGCAGCATCTTGGAGAGCAATTTCCTGGGAGCATTTCATATTCAAAGTTTTCAACTTGAGCTATTTTTATTAGGTGTGTGAGTTCCCTGGTAGAATCTGTTCCCTGCTAAGATGAGTTTAACTTCTGAAGTTGGGGTTTCTATTCTGAGTAATCCCAGTTATGAATCATGAATCTGAGTTATGAATTTTGGTAATTTGATAAATGTCCAGAAATATTTCTTTAAAATCTGCTTGAAAGTTCTGCTGTTTTGGCAGATGTTGACCAAACATGAAAAAGAACAACAATCTTGAAGCAAAATCATTAAAACTTTGGAGTGAATATCATGGCTGTTCCAAGTTCCTGTAATCAGCCCCAGTGCTTTCACTATAACAGCTGACTTGTCATCTCCGACTTGTCATCTTGGGTCTAATGGTTTTTGGAAAACAGAATTATTGAAAAGCCAGGGATAAAATTAAACCTATCAGAGATCAGGCATAAGCAAATGATTCTATCTCTGGTGCTGATCTGGTGCTTCATGTGACTTATGCAGAATTACTTAGTGCTTGACCCTGATCTTGCTCTAACCCAGCCATTCCACTGATTTGGACAGAGCCTTTCCAGGGGTCTCTTATCTCTGCTAGCAGCAAATTCATTTCTAAACTTACCCCAGCTGAAACAGTTGGCCAGATAGAGATTAGCCTGAAATCGGGTCACCTGGGAAGAATGGCCTAAATCTTCCAAGAGAGATGGTTCAAATCTAAAGCTCCAATGAAGGATCTCATAGTGGACAAAAACAGAGGAGAAAGATTTATGTTTCTGTTGGGAGTGTTTTCTAAAATGGTTCCAGAATGGTTTATGTTGCCAAGGATTGTTTTTGTTCAGGCTGGGCTTGGCTTTTCCTCTTCATGTCCTCACGGTGACGGCTCATGATGAAGGTGAGGGAGGGTGGAGTGTTTGAGAATCAGCTGCAGGATTGTTTTTGCCTTGCAGCTACTTGGAGCTGCTCCAAGTTGTGCTGTGCTTTGGAAGAGAGGTGTCCCTGAAGACTTGGGAAGGGAAACTAAGGGTCAGGAATCATATTCGTACAGAAAAAGGGGTTCACTCCTGCCTCTCTCAGCAATAGATGCAAGTTATTCGTGAGGATCTGGATTCCCCTCAGAGCTCCTACTAGTGGCTGCACTGTTGGTCTGTCTCAAACTAAAGATGGGTAGTTAAAAAGGCAGACAAATGAACCACTTCAGCACAGTAATGATTTCATAAATGCACAGGTCTGAGTAATGATTCCTTGTATTATGCCTTCCTCCCACTTAATACCAGCCATCACGCCTGGGTAATCTAACAGTTTGCATTAAGCCCTCCTAGTTTACCCGTTCTGCACTGAGAAATTCTGCTAGGATTCAGCAAATTGCTGACCCTTATCAAGTCCTTGCAAGAACAAAATCATTCAGTTTACTTATATGAGTCATCCTACAGGCTGAATTTATTCGGGAGACAAAGTGTATGCACCTGTCTTTATGTGGCGGTAATTTTGTTGTGTTATGTCAGGGGGAGTCTGCTTAAATACAGTGACTTTTATGGGCAATTTGAATGGGGTTTGGCCATAGAAGAGCACAGCTGGCCAGCAAGCAGAGGTGAAAAGGAAAAAGAGCGGGTTTGTAAGTACCTTTGGTGACTCTTTTGTTCCTAATCACTGATATTAAAAAAAAAATAATCAGTTTTGAATAGGAGGGGAAAAAACAGTCATTGGTTGCATTAGGAATAACAAGGTAGTTTACCTTAATATTTAGAGGGGAGGAAGTATTTTTATGGGAATTATCCTGGGGGTGATTGTTTTTGCCTTCAGTTGTTTTTCTGCCTTCTCGTTGATCCTCTTTTTTTTTTCTTTTTTTCAGTTCTGCGGGACAGAACCAGAAAGCAGTACAAATGTACAAATCATATTATTTGTTAATGTGCCAGAGTGGTGAGCATAGAATTTTTGGTCTGCAAAGAGTGCAGGCACAAATATTGTTATTTGTTAATCAGTTCTGTGTATGTAACTTTCAAAGACTTTTAAATATTTATTCTTCTTTTTCTCCAGGAATTCCTGTTTATCATGTTCACTTCCTTTCTGAGCCCAAACTTAGGGGCACACAGACCATAATTCTCACTTGGAATGATTCTGGGTGTTCAACTTGACATTGCACTGCAACTACAGCAGCGTTTCTGAAATCTGGGGAAAAAAAAACCAAAATCAAGTTCACCAAAATGGTAAAGGGAAAAAAAACCCTCTTTTATTTCCGTCAGTAGTTTCATAAAAATCCCCCTTTAGCATTACTAAGGAAAACAGCTCTCCATGGCAAGTTGCAACAGTACTATCTGCAAGAGCATGGAATAGGCACAGAATAAGCTCTGGCTTGTCACAAACTTTTGGTGAACCGGTAAATGGCTGGTCTTAACTCATCATATTACAGCTGTTATGCAAATACACCAATAAATAGACAGCCAGGCTTGCTTGTGTCTTAGTCACCTTGTGCATCTGCTCAGTAGATAGGAAACGGTTTAATGAAATTAACTAGAGACAGATTTTGACTCCTTTATATTTTTCTTTCTAATATGACATTAACCGCCTGAGATACTGTCAAGTTTCTTTCTTTTTTTTTTTTGTCATGCTCTTTGTGTGCCCTCAACGCCCCACAGGTTTTATCTTAGGGTGGAAGTTTTCATTTATCATTTGATAAGGCCTTTATTTAATATGTCCATCATCCAATCCCTGAAGATAAGCTCAGTGAGTGAAGCCACCAAGCACAAAGTTTGGCTCCCGAATACCTATGAATACAGCTTGCGACCAACAGCTTGCCGCTGATGAGAAAATACTGTGATACCAGTTACTGCTCACAGTCTGCTTTAAAGTGACATTTCCAGGAATCAGGAGCGATTTGTCAGTGACTCACTAGCCCTAGAAAGACCTGAATTCCTAGCATGCATTATTTGTAGTGAGTTCTTTGATGCATTCAACAAGTATCAAGAGCTGCTTCTTACTGGCTGCAAGGGAAGAAAGAAGTCAAAGTGATGCAGTTCTTCACATAACTCCCTTCTCAGTTACATAGTGACATCAAAATTTTGTCAGACTGAGATGGGGCCTTTCTCTCCCCAAATTAAAGAGTTAAATTTAGACCATTTCTAGACCTGTGTTGTGTACAGTGAAATACTAGCCCCACTGAAATTGGTCACAAAATTTCCGTTCATTTAACCTCATGTCAAAGGATTGATTTTTATTGACACACAGGGGAGCAGTTAATTATTTACCCATCAGCCTGAGAGAGCGTTTTGAAAGAATTTATTTAAGGTGCTGTTCTTTAAGAATCAGTTATCCTGAGGCATGTGATACCTTATACAGTTCACTATGCTTAAATACCTTCTACTCAATTAGCTCATGTTTTTATTCAGGAGAAGAGATGGATAAATCTCTGTAGCTGGCAATGCTTTTAGAGTGCGTCAAGCCAAAGGAAACCTAATTAGAGGGAAGAGAGAAAAATGTGGAAATTAGTGTTTGCAGAGGGCACTGTGGAGAGGAAACTTTGTTGTGCGCAGTTCTCTCTCACATTAAACATGCTGAGGCTGTACTCCTCCAACCATAAGATTAACGATGCCAAGCGAGACATTATACCCATGTCCCAGGGGTCACAAGCAAACTTCTTCCTTTATCATCTGTTTCTTGTTTTACCAGCCACTAAGGTATTTACTTGGGAATTAGTACATATCTAGGTTTAAGTAGATTAAACCGAAAACATGTCACTGTTTGCTGTACACATCTGCTCTCGTTAGTATTACTTGTTGCTGATGGCCTGGAGCAGCTTAATTAAAGTGATGGCTTAGTTTTTCTGTGGAATCAGTTCCTGGTCTCAGAGGGACTCCTCGGACATCTGTGCACAACTGGTCCTCATCCTGTCGGCTGCCCAAGAGCAGCCAGAACTCTCTGGGCTCTGTCATCTCCTCAGGTGGTCTCTGCTGAAAGGTGGAAGAGACTTATGTTACATCTATCTAGATGTTTTGTTTTTGATGGTGTTTTCATTTTTGAAGTACTCTTTTTGGACTAGCACCATTCATCACATTCACACAGCACAAGTGGTAACACTTTGAATTTACTGGTGGCTTAGGCACGAGGTACCTTGGTTGGGTGAATAAGCAAAAGCAGGGACAGGCCCCGGGGCTATGATACAGGTGCGACTCGGTAAGCAGTGCAGTTGCATCTAGTAGTACTGTAGGAAAGTCTGAAGGTACCGTCTGTCCTATTACGTGTGTGAGTATTACAGAAATGTTTCTCGGGACTGCCAGTGCTCCAAAGTTCTAAGATGGGTTTCTGTCAATATCTTGGAAGTCATGAAATTAATAGAGTCATTTGCCACTTCTGTTCCCTGCGTTTTGAGATGATACTTGGCAGAGATTTGTATTCAGAGATATTTTTTTCCTGCAATCAAACAGGTTAAAAAATTGTCTGGATCAGGAAATCACTTTGACTTGTGAAAGACATTGAGGTTTTCAAAATACGTGATCAGTGCAAACTAGTACTCAAAATAAGTCAAAACCCGGTGGTCTGGGCACTGTGGGATCTTGAACAGAGAGCAGAATTCAAGACTTGCCCATCTTAAGTATCTTCCTTAGCCATTGTTATGGAATTAGTCTTTTCCAAGGGCAGTCCATCCCGGCCGCTAAATAGAGGCACCTGAATTACAGGTGTAGCTGCCCAGGTCTCCTTGGGATCGTCCGTAAAGGGAGGAAAGACTTTTTCAAGGACTGACAGGAAGAGAACAACTTGGGAATCCCCCAAACATCTCCATTTCTTCAATTTTACTAAATAGTATAAGTATTCTATCCTAGACAGAGGGTGACTCACTTTTTAATGGCTTCGGAGCTGGTAGGCGATCTGAGTCTGACTGACATGACAACTTTTGAAGCTTTCTCTCTCAACTCCAACTTGGGCCAGGCACTTGATGAAATGACACTGTTTTGAGCGGAAAGCAAAGCAGCTGTCATTATTAAGCACTTTTAGTCTCTTTTCCCTGGAAGGAAAAGAAAATCAACCACAAAGAAACTGGAGTAGTGTGGTTAAAGCATTTAATTACCTGAGGCTTGTGGTGAAATTTGAGACGTTGGCTTTGCTCTCTTTCTGAGGCAGAAAGCACAACTTAAAGGCTATTTTCTGAGGCCCTCACAGCAAAGTGCCTTTCTGGGAGGGAGCCTCTGGGCTGGGCTGCATGGACACCCAGCACGGATCATGCCCCACATGCACAGAGACTCAGTGGTCTGTGCTCTGCAAACACACGGTGGCACAATTCCTATCCCAAAGTATTTATGGTGCACATAGAATCATTATGGTTGGAAAAGGATTTCAAGATCATTGAGTCCAACACTGAATATAGGGGAACCCTCCTTTTTGTGGTGGCCAAACAGGCTTTGGCTAGTCATCATCAAAGCACACTGTGGGTTGGCCCAAAAAGAGTGGGAAGAGGCACCGGTGACTGGAAGCTACAGAATACAAAGCAGGGGACTCCAGGTGCCTCTAAATGGGTAAGAAAGGGAAAAAACAGGAGTGGGACAGGCTTAAAGGACCCCTGCTAGGCTGAGCTGCCTCCCACTAGCTGGTTTGAATGAACTCTGCGTTCTACCCATTTTCTATTTCCAAGCAGCCTCCCCACTGTTGCTGCCTTGGCGAGCAATACAGATAACCTGCGAAGTAGACCTGGAGTGCGGAGTCCACCAGAGGGATAGGTTTGTTTGGATGAATACACCTTCCACGTACAAATGCAATAAAGGAGAAAACACTGTGTAAATTCACTTGCTGACTGCTTTGCTCTGGTGTCACGGCCCAAGAACAATCACCCAAACTCATCCGTGTGTGAAAGATAATACTGGAAAGGGCTCCTGTGTTTACTATGCACAGTATTTCTTTAAAATGACTTTCCTCTGTAAGTGGGTATAGAAATAACTCTTTAGGTTATGGATTGGAGCAAGGAGTTGTATTTGTTTAGTAGTGCAGCTTCACTGATTGGCATCCCCCAGCTCAGGAGAAATGTTTTTAACCAGCTGGAACAACACAAACCATTGCAAAACCTACACAGGCTACACTCAGAGCATTCAAATGTGAAAACAGCTAGGTATTTTGGGAGCCAAGACATGATTATTTTTAAATGCCTGTGGTCGGGAATGGTTATTATTTATTGTTTGAACACAGCAGCACCTACTGGCTCCTGCCAGGAATAAGGACTTCCACCACAGTAGGTGTGAAAGAGAGTAAAAAGAAGGTTTCTTCTCCCTGAGGCCTGGGTCTGGGTGGGAGGCATGGGGAGAGGAAGGCAAGCCCGGTGCTGTGGGATCAAAGGGCTGTCAGTGCAGAGCATGGTAACGGGGTGGGCAGAGCTGGCTGGAGAGCTGCCATTACGTTTGCTCTTGAAAATGAACTGAATCAGAGATTAAAAAAAAAAAAAAAAACAAAAAACCTTTATTATTATTTTTTTTTTTAACAAGAAGCGCTTTCCAGAAAGTTCACCTTTGGGAAAAGCAGCAGCTCAACTGTTTGGCTGGACAGTTACCCGGCTGGGCAGGTTGTGCCACTTTTGCTTCCTGCGGGCCGGCCCCTCAGGCAAAGAGCCGGGAGCAGGAGCAGGTTCGGGTGCTCCCGGCTCTTCCATTTGCCCAGCTGCACTTCCCAAGAGCCAGAGCTCTACCTTGCCTTCCCGGAAACCAGGATTTGCAGAGGTGAGGAGCACAGCCTCCCCACTTCCTTCTGAACCCGGATCAAAATATTTTCATTTTCTGGAAGGCTATTGGCCATTCATCTTCTCCCCTTTAGAGAATAGCACTGAACCTTCCACAAGATTCTGTTTCTCTTCTTTTTATATTTTTTTTCTACAGCAGAATGGAAATTCTCTGCAACACTGTTTCTTCTCCCCAAGCAGTTTGTCTGTTTATTGCCAAAAGAACATTTTTTTGATTGGAGAATCATTCTGCTGGAAACCTTTGTGGCCAGAGTGGTATAAGTGCAAAGTCAAGAAAATGATTTTTGCGGCAATGTCTTAAATAGATAAGAGAAAGTTGAGAAGAGCTTTGTCTATGCCAGGAATCAGAGAAAACCAGAAATAGTTAAAATTTCTATTCAGTTCCATTTTAAGATCTCTCTTTAGAGCTGTCTCTATATAATGGCTCAGAAATGTCCAGGGAAGTTCTGCCATTTCTGGTTTCCATCTCAGATCAAAACTGAAACAAGCAAACAGTCATACAAGGGACCTTGCTCTTATGGAGAGATTTCCAATTTCCTATGTTTTCATCCTCACGAGGTTTAGATAAAACAGCCAGATTTTTCTGTTTTTTAAAACTGAAGCCAGACTCAAAAACCTGCTGAGGTTTTCCCATCACTAATTAGAGCATGTATGTGAAATTATTTGCTGTGAAGGTGAACTGTAGTGTTAAATTAAAATCAGATGCACCATGAACAACTCTCCTCTACCCTGGCAAGTGTCTGGAGTTGGTGCTCTGAAGAATAGCTTTCATTTTGTCACACTACATTTTTTAATGATCCAGATGGGTGCAAAAGAAGAAATTTTTATATGTAGATATGAGTTATAACTTGGGGAAAAAAAAAAGTCAATATTCTTCCTGTGCACATGGGGAAAGATATTTTATGGTTCCTATCATCTCCTGCAAGGGAAGATGCCAGCTGAGGGCAGGATTATTTTTATCCCATTGCTGGCAGGATGTGCGCTGGGCTCCTTCCCTCCTGCTCTGGCCCTTCCCAGGCAGCAGTCGAAGTTTCTTGGCTGCAGCCGGAGCCACAACACTTTGCCTAATTGGCCTTCCGCTTCTCCCGTTAACCAAATGTTTTTTCCTCATAGGAGCTGCCAACCAAGCCCAGTGTCAGAGAGAGCTGGTACAGATGCTCCGGAGAGGAAACACCAGGGTCCGCGCTTGGCAGCCAGCCCGGTTTTATTAAGAAACACATTACGGCATCCATTGACTGCATGTATGGTTCACTTCAGGGAAAGCCAAGCACCAGTCTCATATCTCCATCCTGAAGCCAACTGCTTGCTTACGCTTCAGAGCGGGCACCTTGCTCGCTAGGACTTGCCTGCAAACGGAGAAGGGCTAGGAGTATTGCTGAACCCTTTCTGAAACACTGAAGAGCAGGTTCCCATGCCAAGAGCTGGTCTGGCTGGTGCCCGGGTGGTGCCAGCTATGAGGGAGAGCAGGTCCTCTTCTCCATCAGGTAAGGCTGATGCAAAGCTGCTGGATTCAGGAGGGTGCATGGGAGATTTGTCTCTGGAGCTTCCCACTAGTTATTCTCACTAGGAATGTTGTACAAAACCATGGGTTTTGCTTTTGCATCTGTGCTCTATGCAGAGAGCCAATGCTTTGGGAGCAGAAAAGGGTAGCAGTCCAGTCCACTGTTTTTATCTCAGCAATATTACATAGCTCATTTGCTTTGATAAGACAAACTGGGTGTGCTGGTTCCCCCGAGTTGAGAGTTACCCTCATTCTGACAGCATAGTAGTCTAGCATTAATCTAGTTTCTTTGTCACTAAACTTAATTTGTATCATACAAAGTTCATTAATGTACAACAGCACATCTCCTTCAAAGTTATGGGTGATGGATGGCTCTGTGGGTGATTTTTAAAACAGAATTTTACAAAAAAGTCATAATTTTTGATTACTTTTTTATGGCAACAAAACTTCAGTAACAAAATCTGGTGACTTGGAGTTTATGTTACGTTACTTCAAATTAAAAAGAGATAAGCACAGGAAGAACTTATTAATTACAGAGGACTTTCCATTCCTCACTATTTGAAAATTATTATCTGAAGGGCTTAGTTTGGAGTAAATAAAAATAAAATCTTGACTTAGACCTGTGCTTTTAAAAAATGGCACACGGGAAAACTATCTTGCTTTTCTTTATATTGCCAACATCACTAGCCTCTGAAAATGGCAAAAGAAATCTGGAGCCTTTGCTCAGTCTGAAAATGTCATAAGAGAAGTAGATCCAAGTCACTCTGTGATCATTATTTTTAGGGCAGAAATTTTAAAAAGAGAACCATCTGTGAACTAAATTTCCCTGATATTGGCAAATGTTTGGATCTCAGTGACACGAATTATTATGAGTTTGGAATTACCTCAATTATTCTCCATTACTACCTGAGGGCTTGCTGCTAGAGTGGTTAATAAGCCAAATCCTAAAGTGTCCTTTACATTTGTGGGAAAGGTCAAGTGCAGTTGAGAAGTGGTGAATCCGCCCATGCGCAGTAGCAGGATTATTTGTAAATCAGGGTCATTCAAGCCCTGTTGGCTTTGAGCAGAACATGGGCACTGCCTGATGCGGTCCAGGCTCTGAGACCTCTGGAAAACACGTGCTCCCTTGATGCTACCTCCATTGCAGAATAGCATCTGGTTGTTGCAGCTCACCGAGGAATATCGAGTGATAACTGGGTTTGGGGCTAGCTAATGTGAGCAGACACAAAGTGAAGCCGCATGGAATTTGAAATTTTTGTGATACATTTCTGTGGGATGGAGAAATTATCGCATATGTGGACAAGCTGTTCTGATGCATAATTACCCTCCCTGTTACAAACATGTCCCACATCTACAACCTTATATTTAGTTTTAGTTTCTATCAGTTATGGGATTGGGGTACACTGTGTGCATCTGACTAGAAATATTCTCAGTAGGGAGAGATCAATGTGACTATAACATCTTAATGTGACTATATTATTGTGAGCTTCCTCTTGCAGCCTTGCAGTTTTTACCAAATTCCTCTCCAGTTTTTCAAAATTCTTTTTGCATTGTGGATGCAGACCTGCACACAGGAAACTGGACTATTTGGAGATGGTAGCTGATGTCAACAGAGTTAACTTTCTCAAACATGTTCATCTCTTTAAAAAAACAGCATCAAGTTTCTTTCTGACCAGGCTTATTTTCCATAAAATCATCTTGATTGCATTAATTATGCTACTATTTGTTAATTATTTCCTGATTTTATGCCATATCAGATTCTGCGTGCAGTCAATTTCCGATGAACCAACTGAGAGTTATGCAAGTGGTATCAGTGGCCTCTTTCTGTACTGGCAAGATCATCTCCCAGCCTTCTGGGACTCCCCTCATCTTCCTGGAGCAGTTAAGGATCGAGATCAGTGGCTCAAAAGCTTCTCTACAAACTCTCTTAAATGAAAAGCTGTGATCTGCACTGTCTCAGCCTGCAGACCAGCTTGGGAGAATTACCTCTTTGCATGCAACCCCCTTGGCATGGGACTTTCTGCACTTAGCTTTGGTTATCTAAAAGCCAGCATCTAGCCTGAGCTGGTCAGACTGGCTCTCTCTGATGTCTGTGGAGAGCAGGAAACACTGCTAGAGGGTGATTCCTTCTATCCGGGGGAGCCCAGGCCTCTGCAGATGCCTATCTGTCTCTACTGACGAAGGAGAGCAAGTCTGTTTGGCTCAGGGTAAGAGGCTGCTGGTTAGTTTGTGCTGGAGGTAACAGAAACCCTCAACATGTGCCTCAAATCCCATGAACTGCACCCTGAGGAATTCCCTGGGTTTCTGCTCCATGCTCCGTGACTAAGAGCCACCAGATCATGACTCTTGGAGATTTCTTTCTCAGATAGGTTCTCATCTAAGTCACCGTGTCCTGTTGGCGATCTTTAGCACTGATAATAAAATGTTTCAGGGCTGATTTCAGTTCCCCTAAAGCCCGATATTTCTTTTTTTTTCCCTTTTTTTTTTCTTATTTTTTTCTTTATTTCTTTTATAATCTCCCTTTGCTTAAAATGAGGTGCTTTCAGCCTGTAGAGGCTTTTGTATACTTTTCTGCCTGGTAACAGGCACGCAAACACACAAATAGGCATATATATGTCTGAGTTTGTTGGAGATGTTATTCTAAGAAATAATAGAAATCAGTGATTCCTGGCACATTTTCCACCAGCAGAGTATCATTCCCCTGTAAATAAACACATTAAGCAGGCGGCACCGTGGCTGTACGCGGGCTCCCTTGCCCATCTCAGCCTGTCATTGCAAGTCCTGAAAGAAGTTCTCCAGAGAAAAAGGCCTTTTGTCTCCTCCTGGACTGCCTAGTTTGCATAATCTGGTTAAATAAAACTAATACACACGCGGACAAAGAATGAAGGGGGGGCGGGGAATGGTGGTATAAGTAAGGCTGAGTGTTCTGCCTAATCTGACAACAATATAATATATCGTTTATTTGTGTACACTGGAACAACTCCTTGGGACTGCGGCCTGCTCCTGTTTCCCAACAACACTGTCATTAAAACAATGGGCGCTGTAATTACTGTGATAAAAAGCCACTGTTGCTGCAGTTCCTCATCTGGCCCATGTGCAGAAGGAAGAGGTTCTCTTTCTAATCTCCCGGCGCAAGGAGCGCAGGGACCAGAAGGCTCCTTCTCCCACTGTCTCTGCGCGTACAAAAGATTTCTCCACACCGGAGACGGCAGTGTGAGAGCTTTTGTCTTAAATGAAAGGGCATAATACAGGCCTTCTGCCAGCGCTGGCTCCGAATGAAAGCAGAGCCTTTATGTCCCAGCTAACTGTTGAACTGCAGACAATACTGTAAAATCTGCACTCTCCTATTACCTCAGCTGCCTTCGCATTGCCCGAGTGCCACCGAGCCCTAAAAAGCAGCCGGCTCCGTGCGGGGTTGCAGCTCCGCCGCGGCGCAATGCAGAATCTGCTGGCCCAGCACAGCCACCCTGGTGAGAATGGGACGGGCGGATCGGGTGAGGGATATGATTAATACCTTGAAAGCGGTTGCTCAAGCTATTTCTGCAGCTGGGCCACTTTGTTCTAGCAAACTGCATTTTAGCTTCTTTTCAGCTCAGTTTTCATTTAAAACCCACTGGTTTTTTTTTGCAGATCGCTTGTTTGCAGGCAGCCCTCTGCCTGGTTCTTGCAGCATCACTGCAGGAGATAGCCTAGGGGCAGGCATATTTGGCCCAGCCTTCTTGCCGCACTGAAGCATTTTAAATGAGCTCAATAACTTGTACAAAATCTGCAAACGCAGCCTTTAGAGCTGAAATGATGGCAAGTCTCGGGCAATGGCTCTCCACTGCCTTGAGCGGTGCTACATCCATCATTGCCCCCAAGAAGCTGGAGCTCCATCTTTTCCATGTTTCTAAGTGCTTAAGTGGTCCCTTAAATACTTTAGCGTGCTTAAATGGGGATAGAGTCAGGTTATTATGATTTTAGCTTCCATAAAGCATCTGCCTTTGGGCTCTTGCAGTGAGAAATAATCTCTCTGTTAGGTATGGAGGAAACTGTTCTCTCTGGACGCATTGGTCACTGAGGAGAGGACGCACCGGCAGCAAAACGTTCCCCAGTTCTATGAAGTGAGTGACTGCTGGCCAGTGTGGGACTGGCCCGTCCTTATCCCATGAGAATTGCAGAATAATGCCCGTAACTTGCTGAGACGATCGCTGCTATTGCCAACACCCTCCGTTAGAAAACCCTTCAACCCGCTGCAAGCATAAAGGATGTAAATTGAGTGTGTCAGGCGGAGTAGAAACACCTACCCCCCTCCTCGGAGCTCCTCGCCCCTCATTTGACAAGGTACAAACAGCAAGCCCGCTCACATGTGAGCGGAGAGCACCAAACATTGCATCAAAAAGCAGGAGCCGTCCTGTTCCAATCTGCTGCTTGTCAGGATTTGACAGCGTTGTGAAATATAAATGATCTCTGAGATAGCAACGCCTGCCTCAGTCGCCAGTAAACAACTCCCCTCATTAAAGAGATGCTTTAGAGATGACAGCACCAAATTATGCTAATATTTTTGTGAAGTGCTCTCCCGCCAGAGCTACCAAAGCAAGGTTGCCATTCAGTTACCAAAAACATTTCTTTTCAAGCAGAGGCCCTCCCAGTCAAAAAACAGGAGCCCTTCAGCAGTGTCCAACTGGGATAAAAGTGGACCTACTGGGGCATAAGAGAAAGGACGGTTAGGAGTCAGATGGAATTTTTATCGTGCTCCCTTTTCCTGCAGAGTATTGACCGTAACCCTCCTGACCCAGAGATTGTCTTTGACTCGGAGTTTGTTCAATGCCTAATTCAATATCCTTAGCCATGACAGTAACTCATAGGCCCTGTCCTGCAATGCAATCTTGCTAATGATTATAAATGTCTGGATACGAAACCTGCTTGATGTGAAACTGCCTTCTACTGTCCAGTGCCCTCTACAAGCTTCTCTTTACAGGAAAGGTTCAGACACAACCCCAGGAGGGGGTCCTGAGTCATCCTGCCTCTCTTCAGCAGCAGGCTTTTCTTTGGAAACGTTATGGTGAGGGTTTTGCCTTGATTTCGTTTATCTTTGAGATCTGCTGAGATTAGAGTCCAAGGCGGAATGGCTGCAGTGAAGTCATTAGAGATTCTGCCCGCATCCTGCACTGAGTCACAGGAAAATTAATAGGATAATATAGGCTGTATGTATTTCTCAAGCGAGAGATTGCTGAGATCAGACTGTGTCAGAACCACCACTCTGAGACTAGGCTATAGGCAGTGACAGAAAGCGTTTCATAGGACTTCCATACTTCTTTGGGCGGGATGAAAATATTTGATCCTCTTTTTGTCAGAGTGCTTGATCTGAGCTCCTTTCAGAGTCGTATTCACCACTGAAGGTTCAGTCACTAACAAGCTGCTGCTCCTTCCCTTCGGAGCGACTGGGGCCTTTCTGGTGACGAGCGCTGACTGCAAGGGGAGCCAGAGCGGAAAACTCTGCAGTGTTTCCAACGTGAAAGTGTGAGGGTTATTTCTGCTACTAAGAGTTTTCACTAGCTCTGGCTGTCGTATTTTCATTTCGCTGTTCACTTATTTGGGAAAGCATTTTTTTTTTCATTTCCTGAAGATTTTTTAGCACATCCCTCCACCAGCTGGCTAAGTTCTTCCAGCAGGTAATAATTCCTACCCTTCCTCTTCCTTTTCCCACTTGGAATCTTATATAAAAGAGAATTGCATAGCTGTCTGCAGCCATCTCTATATAGTTAAAAGGTCTGTTAATAAAATCTACCTCTGTATCTGATAACACACGCAGGCCAGGACACTCCTCCTTTTTGACCCTTTCAAATTAGATGTGTGAGTTCAAACAAGAACTTCAAATTAACTTTCTGTCATTCAAGCACAGAATCACATGATTTCCTTTCTGTTTCATCTAATTTTTTACCTAGCAAAGAAAATACATTTTAGTTATTTTTACAATGCTGCCTCAAATATCACTGCTTCCATATTTACAAATGCAATATGGATGCTGTCTAGGAGTCATCACAGTGTTTTGTAGAAATACAGGCTGCTGTTTTGGTTTGGTGTCCATCTAATCCTGGTATATGATGCAATTACCCCTACAGTACTTTCCTTTTGGTTGCTATCATGCACAGGATTTTTGATGATCGATCAATAAAACACTCCCATTGTTTGTATAAAGGTTAGCTGTTATTTGTCCTAGATAATTTTCAATTTATAAAGAGTTTGGTCATCAAAAGTCTGCTAGAGAGATTGGAGCCTTCCTTTGCAATGGTGTGGAGTTAAGCAAAACTCTCAGTCCCTGAGAGCGAGCTTCAATTCGCCCCATCTAACCATACCCCAGAGACATTAGTGTTTCTTCCATCCAGTAGAGACAACACACTGTCCTTGCTGATGGAGTCTTGCAACTAGCACCTTCAGGAAGCCCCTGAGTGTCTAAATCACCTGGTTTGCATTGGGAGAAGTTTTGAATATGGAGGAAACTTGTTTTTAAGGACATAATCACTCTTAGACTGCATCAGCAGTGTCCAGAGCACCCGAGAGGTGAACGGGTGCTTTGCGAGACAGCCTCGAGAATCAGACCCAGTGTCAGAAACGCAGCTTTGGGAGGATGTCATTGCCCAAACTACAAGGGATAGTGTGAACTGGAGTGTGGGCTCCATTGCAGCCTGGAGAAGAGGGTGCCCACATCTGCACATGTCCCATAAGCTCTTACGAATCCTCTTTGGGTTTGAATTTCTTGCAGAGCAAACAATCTCTGAGTGCCCGGAAAACACTGAATCTCTATTAGACACCATAAGTAACCAGTATTAGCTTCATAAGGTATGAATATTTCATTGTATTCTTTATGCACAGAATTACTTGCTTAGGTTTGTGTCCCAGATCCCACCCTTGCTTTCAGTCTTAATGGGCTGTAATTAGGAACGTGCATTCAGTACAACTATTCTCATCTTTTTGCAGCTAGCATGGTTTTTCAGTATGCTTTTCTTTACTTACTTGGTTTGAAATCAGACACAAAGCCCTGATACATCTGATCTGACAAGGAAGCCACAGCTGTCAAGATCTGTACCAAGGTGTGAATGAAAAGCTTATGCTGACAAAGGAGCCCGGCCTCGCGGATCTGATCTCCCCGGGCAGGTTCAGCCGCAGCCGGCTGCCTGCAGCCGGGCGTTACACAAGAGCACAGCTCCCTGCCACGGTCCCTATCTGAGCGCTGTCTCGTTGTCCTTTTCCTTCGTCTATCTTTAAAGCAAGAGGAGCCATCCTGCAGAGGCCAGATGTGAGACAGTGACTTAGAAAACACAGCCTGCCTGAGCGGAGGAGGAAGTCTTCTTGGAGATGCAGGTCTTGGATAACATTAATTTAACTTCCTGGGTAAGGAGCCTGACATCGTTCCCTGCGACGCCCATGGAAAGTTTTACTAAACCAAAGTAAAGGGTATAATTTACAGTGTCTTTCCTGCAATAGCTTCATTAAATTACTTCATGTTGATCAGTTCATGCTAGCAATTGGGATTTGACTCACTGTGAAGGGGAAGATAGTTAACGCTGTTTAGAAAAAGGCTGCAGCAGAGCACCTGGCAAGCTGTGGATTTGAAAGTAATATAACATAATGGTGATGCCTCTGCTGCTTGACTACGGGGAGCGGACAGAGGATGAAGGTGCTCTAGGTCTGAACAAAGCCTTAAAATCCAGGTTGACTCCTGGATTCTGCGTCACTGATCCTCTGATGGAGAAATGGAAAGAAGTCAGCCCCTGTCGCTTAGAAAGTCTTTATGCTTATTCCATGGTTGTGGATAAAATCCATAGCTAGAGTCTCAATGTCAGTGGTTGTAGGGGAGATACAGACTGAAATTCCAGCTTGCAGCTCTCCAAAATAGCTCAGAGCCACCCATTTGAAAAATCATGCCGCAAAATATGATTTTTTTTCCCCATGTCCTACAGAGCACAGCTCTCCCTTCCAGCAGGTCGGGACACCAGTGCAGATCTGGGCACGGCTCACGCTGGGGTGGGAGTAGAAGGATCGCTCCCTAACGTCCCCGCTGCTGGTAGCCCATGTGGCTCCAGGCTGGAATGGGCCTGAGGCTACAGGAATATGGGAAAACTGTCCAAGCCCTTGGTTGCAGCCCTCCTTGCTGTTAGCTGGTTAAGAACCTCCTGGGTGTTGTCCATACTATAGTTTCTAACAGAACCCATGCCACTGTTCTGGCTGTGTTGTGCCACCTTTGTAACAATAATGCTTATGTGTATTTTTAAAATCTCTAACTGCTGTATAGACACATCACCGAAAATATGATGTGTAAAGTTAACTCTGCAACAAACTTCCGGTACTCCAGCACTTCAGTGTATAACATTATTTTTTTCTCTACAAAGCTCAATTAAACCACAAGAATTCCACCAAGAATAGAAAGTGCTCTGTCCTCGGACAGCTAATACATCTCTCTTAGTCTTTGGAGAACCTTAAAAGCAAAATTTAGTACTTTGTTTTCAACAACACTCTTTTACAAGAGAGAGAATGGAAATAATTTATTTTTGATTCATACCAAAAGTGACTAAGCAGGGGATCACCAGCTGGTATTTTGATGACTATCTTTGTTAAAGATATTATGGACTTTAATTAAGTGAGCCCTCTCCCCTGTCTACAGAGTGTGTTGTTCAGCAGTGGAACCTCTTCCCTGTGGATGGTGATGGATCAACCATGTCACAAAGACAATTATGTGTATAATAAGTCTGTCCAGAGCTCTTATATGCCAGATAAGGTTTCAAAGCACATAACTTATTCAAAGGAAAACTTTAAGATGGCATCCTCCTTCCCTTCCCTTCCCTTCCCTTCCCGTCCCTTCCCTTCCCTTCCCTTCCCTTCCCTTCCCTTCCCTTCCCTTCCC
>JAWLRI010000086.1:6589963-6636957 GCA_034781795.1 Crypturellus tataupa
TTCCTTCCTTCCTTCCTTCCTTCCTTCTTCCTTCCTTCCTTCCTTCCTTCCTTC
The DNA here is from genome assembly GCA_034781795.1 of Crypturellus tataupa. Lineage (NCBI taxonomy): Eukaryota > Metazoa > Chordata > Aves > Tinamiformes > Tinamidae > Crypturellus > Crypturellus tataupa. Next base: position 6,590,018 of record JAWLRI010000086.1, read on the forward strand.
CCACCCAAATGGTCCTCTTTAATGTAAATACTCCCAAATAAAATCAGTATCTGCGCCTCACAGACTGCTTGTCCGAGCGTCACTACTAGCTGGGATTTTGATTCATGGTGAAATGAAGATCCTGTGATCTTGCTTTTGCTTTTCTTCGGTCTGGACAACCTTGAAATAGTGTTCAATTGCATTAAAACAGCATGTTTGGGCTATCATCATAAATAAGATGTGCTGTATATGTCAAAACAAGTTCTTATGTAACAAAGATCTCTGTGGCTTCATTTACTAGTAACACCCTTTGTAAGGCATAACAAGGAATGAAGCAATCTCTGTGATATGGAAATTTCTTCTCAAGTGCATAAATTATATCTTAATGCTTCGATTGCTTGAAAAGTGGGACAGTCCCATAGGTCACCATTTCCATTCTAGCGATAAGATTTGCAAATATTAACAAAGATTTCTCTTTTATGGAGAGGATTAACTTTATAGACATGAGGGGTCCACTTCAGGTGAGTGGTGGGGGAAAGGAGGGGAGAACTTAAATGAAACAAATCAAATAATGAAGGTTTGACTTGGTCATAGCAGTTTCATAAAACTTCCAAATCCAAAAGATTCAACCATGCACACAGGTCCCGGGCTGGACCTCCGTATATTCCTGTTCAGCTCAGGCCACATGGGAAAGAGGTTCATGGACTTTCATGAGGAAGAAGTTTGTAGGATGCTAAACTGGGACCTGCCACTGCTTGCTCTGACCCAGCCTTGGGAGGTCCTCTCTTCTGAACTGCCTCGTGGGACATTCTGTAGGCCCTGGAATCACCCTTGGAATTGGGCTATTCAGCATCTCTCACTACTCAGTTGTGTGCAGATCCATGGAAGATTTCTAAACCTCCAAAAATATGTGTGGATTTGCTTCACTGTAGTTATTTCTCCTTGTTTGAGCACTAAAAATGCATTCAGGCAGCCTCTTAAAGTCATACAAATAGCAGTCATTGAAATGGAAAGCAGCAAAATGATGAATATTGTATAAGGCAATGTTAAATTACAAATAAATAAAACATCTGGGGCCAGATGTTGCTTTTGGATTCCTGTGTTGAACTGCCATTCCTTTCAGCAGTTGTGTGTGCACTTCTGAGAGCGGAGTTTGGCCCTTGATATAGAAAAGCAGGGCTTTTCATTTAATATTAATGCATGATGATTTCTCCATTAAAAATAAGGGAACTTGGTAGATGAACAGATTAACATATTTTATAAAAACAGCTGAGGTTATCTCAGCAACAGACTTCCATAATGCTGCTATTTTAAAGGTTAAAAGGTTTGAAAGCAACAGCGAAAGATACTGAAGAAAACTTTACAGAGCACCTACGGAAAGGAGAGGAGCAGACAATCTAAGGAACATACCTGAAGTCAGCTCGAGTGACTTGCCAAGCACTGAACTCCCCTTTTTCCTTTCTATCAGCTTGTTGAACCTTTTCACCAATGCTAAATCTAGTAGGAGGCTGAAGGCGGTTACAGACCTCTGGGCACGTACTCAGGGGAAAGTTCCCCACTGCTTTCCAAGAGGTACTTACTGCTCACGGAAAGGTTTGCAGGGTTTGACCTTCTGCAGGCTCTGAAAGGCCCTTTTCCCCAAGGCTGATTTCTGTCAGGTTCAGGCGCCGTCTGCTCCCGTGTCAGGGGCTGCAGGGGCTGTTTGGTGCCACGGGCTTCTCTTGAGCAGGCAGAGATGTGACTGTTTGCTTTGAAAGGCCTGCGAAGGGGTTAACCTTGCAAGACACTCGTCTCGTTTTGCAGAGGGCCCGGGGGAGCAGTGGCCCTGCGGTCCGGCTGCGGCGCGTGGTGCTCGGCAGCATGCAGAGCATGCAGAGTGTGCAGCGTGTGCAGAGCGTGCAGCGTGTGCAGAGCGTGCAGCACGCTCGGTGCTGGGTCGGCGTCGCGGGGGACCTTTCCTGCAAAGCCTTTCAGCTGCTGTGGACATCGCAAAAGGAGTTAAAGGGTCAGGCAGCAAGGTGCTGCTTTCCAAGCATCCTTCTGGACTGTGCTCCCCTTAATCACTGCCTTAGTTAATCTGTTGTGGACAGGGCTCTGGCCCCGGGCTGCAGGAGTTGTCAGTGAGCACAGTGCTCTGAACTGGGTCTCCAGGGCTCTTTTGAGAGGGCAAATCCCCGGCTCGTGATTGCACGAGCTGTGTCTCCTTCCCTCCCAGCTGCACGACTCGTGAGCACTTTCCTGACTCTTGTGCCAGTCTAGCGCTGCTGTGGACGGCCCTCGTCACTCAATAAATAAATAAATAAATAAATAACACCAAAAACCAAAATGAGCAACCCTCAAAACGGTGCCAGCACCCTGGTTCCCAGGCTCACATCCAGCTGGATGTCAGCAGCTCCGGGCAGCTTTTGCACTCCCACTTCCGAGATGCAGGCTGAGGTGTGCTGAACGGCACTCTAAAAGCAGTGGTAGCTATCTTCCGCTGAGCACATATCAGCGGCCCATGCCCTCTAAGAGGATACCAAGAATTTCAGTTACTGGTGACAGAGAGGAAAGCTTATTTTTTTGCAGCGTTGTTTTCAAGCCCTGCCTTCCTACTCCTCACCAATCTTTACCTCTCTTCCTCAACTCCTACCAACTTTTGGAAATTCACTCTTCTGTCCAATGTCATCTATCCGCAAAATCTTGTAGAAAAACCACATGTGGGCCCACAGGTCTTAACTCCACCATTGAACCTACCTATGTATGGTCGTTTCACAGGGCCGGGGAAATAAGCTTTCCCTTCCAAACGGTGGCAGGGATAAATCTACAGTCTGGAAACTCTCTTCTGCAGTGCACAGGGCTGGCATTTACCACATTTCCTTGCAATGAAAGAAAAACTATGAGAAAAAGACCATTGCACAGTGCTTTGGTCAGTGTGGGGTGTGAAATGACATCAGCACTAACCTCACCAGATGGGGCTAAACACAGTGTCTGTGAAAACGTTTCTAGGAATTGAGAGCACCTTCAGACAGACGCTTTCCATTAGACTAAACACAGATATTCCTTTAAAAAGTGCACAAGGAAATAGAGCTACAGACTGAAGCCAACAGTTAAACACAGCTGTTCTTTCGCCTGGCTCTGGAAATTTCCCCTCTCCTCTCACACCAAGTTATTTTTCTTTTCAAGGTGAAGACTGAATCAGATGGAAGGAAAAATGGCTGGCAAATTCTATTTATGTCTCCTTTTGCACCTTCAATTTCATAGGCCAACCTTTCAGTTTGCCTTCCAACTTTACTCATCCAAATTTTATATGCACAAAATGTGACTGTTAAAACCAAAGGGAAAAAATGGGCATGCCAGCCTTCAGGTATAAAAAATTGTGCCTGAGCTTTTACAGGCCCTGTTAAAATTGGTGTCTCCAAAGAACACCTGCATTATACATTTTATGTCAGTGTTTCAAATTATGATGTTTCCTTTGGCAATTGCTGAATGATATTCTGTTTTTTCATATCTGACCAGAGCCCCTCCACAGTGTCGCTGGCGCTGTGCAGCTCAGGCTGTTAATAAGGACTGGACCATCTCATGCTCAGTACGGTCCCTGGGTCTGACAAGGACATTTCTGGACTTTAGAAATTATTTTTCTGATTTGAGTGGAAAATGATGTTCCCTCAACCATGGGACTTTCTGAGAATTCAGTATTTTCTCCTCTTAGATGGAAATAAAACGTGGGCTGGTTCTGTGATGGATTGGTTTTGTGATAACTCACTATGACCTAATTTTGGTCTTTATTAGTTGGCTTGGATTGTGCTGTCATTCAGTCTTTACAGCTGTTGGTGACATCCCCTCCTTCGTACGGAATTAGCAATTTAAGTGCAAATTGAGAACAAATGGTGCCAGAATAGCACGGGCTGTTTGGTGGACCCAGCACCTTCAAGGAGGAAGAGGTGGCAGTGGCAGGTGCCAGTCCTTGGGTCTGGGTGTCTTTAGGGTCTCTGTGTAAGAGCAGAGTCTCTTTTGCAGCGGAGAAGCATTTCCCAACTGTATTCTCAGAGACAATGATACCTGCCAAAAGGCTTTATTTTTCCCCCTCAAATCAGCATTTTCTGACTGGAAATAAGAAATCCCAATCCTTTCTATTAAAAAAAAATGATAAAATGATTGGACAGACATCCCCTGTCATAGAGACTTTCACATTTGGTTCAGTGTGGGTCTAAGAAATATATGGTAACAGGTCAAACTAATGGAAGAAGAAACTCGTAATATTTCAACATAGAAAAGAGGTAATATTTTTTTAAACAATTGCATGTTTAAAAATATATGTGTCACTCCTCTGCAGCAGTCTCATGCTAACAGCATGGAGTTTTTCTAGGGCCATAATTGTTTCTCATCAAAAAGAAAAAGTTGCACTGTCAGAGATTTCAGCTATTTCCCCTGGCTAATCTAGAAAGAGAATCCAAAACTCACAGAAGTGCCCTGGGCAGACATTTCATAGCAGTACCATAGCAGGACATTTTACTGCTAGAAGCAAGTCTATAATAGCCGTTTAAGCATCATTCAGTCTGAATTATCTGTTTAAGACATGTATATAAATCATGTTATATTACACAATATTTTTTGCCCCTTTTCTTGAATTTTACTCCTCCAGTGCAAGTTCTAGAAAAAAAAGCAAATTCTATTTCCTTCAGTTGCTCATCACAGCTAGTGGGATGATTGAGCTGTGTTAGGAATTTTTAGCCCAGTTTGTCATATTCACAGGAGTGAAATTCTATCTATTGAAGTGGGAGAGGTGTTACAGATAGAGGAGGCAATAAGTTACTTATTATTACTCATTTTTATTTTTTATCCATCTACTTTTTTTTTTTTTTTTCCGTTTAACCAGTCATATATGCTCTATACTGCTGCAGCACCTGAATATGGCCATCATTCAATTAATTGGTCTCATCCTCACAACTTTTCTCCGGAGGATAAGATGAGACCATTAGCAAAAACTCTGTAATTCATTCGAGGCCTGATTTCCACGCATTTCATACAGGCGCAGTCTTGTGAAGGTGGTTAAACCCCACTGTGCATGCTGGAACACCTCCTGTGAGCGTGTAATTCTAGTGTTGCCATAGCAGACATAGCATAAAATATGGGAATATGGAAAATATGCATAGAGCAGGGAACAGATCTACCTGTCTGGCTGAATGCTGTAAAATTGAGGCCACAGAAATGGTATTCTTCTTGCATGTGTGCCCCCTCCTTGTTTGGCAAAGTCTCCTGTTGCCTTTCGCATGGGGCAGTGCTTCCAGAGCAGTGAGGAGCGCTCACCTGAGCCTCTGTGGTGTTTGGGGCACTCGAGAGAGGGGAATTTGAGCCTTGGTAAGAGTCTCCTGCTCGCTGAGCTGGTGCCCTCTCCATCACGTCTTGGTTTCCCCAGCCATACTGAGAAAGCAGCAACCACAGCTTCATTTATGAGTTCTTGGGTGTGCTCTGAGAAGAGGACCTTGGAGGAGCCACTCAGGGGACTGGAGTGGAGGAGCACCTAGACCAGGGTCTGCTACAGTCCATGCTAGTGGCATCCAGAGGAGTCTCGGGTTGAACACGGATGTGCCCTGTATGTATGGGCACCTCTCAGATGAGGCAGGAATAAAATCCAACTTGGTCCTTACCTGTGTGTTACCCTGAGTCCCTCTCAGTGAGTGAGAGACAAGTTACCTATGCTTTTTGTTTTCTCTGTGTATATGGAAGGTTTGGGGGATTTAGGATTAAAATGGTCACAATTGCTGGAGTTCCAAGTACTGCCTGCATTGCACCTCAGGGTGATTTTTGCTTTCTTGTGTTTGTTGTGATTTTTCCTTTACTTTTTCTTTCCTTTTTTTTTTAATGCTCTTCTGAGTATCTCTCCATCTAATTATGTGTGCCCGTCCTCTTCATCCTTGCTACAGGCCTCCCTGGGCTTTGGCTGTTGGAGCTTGGACTCCCAGTCCAGATTGTGAGCAGCAACCATGAAATCTCATGCCGAGGCTCAAAATTCATTTGCACAATGAATTTTGAATCAAATCCTCTCAGATCACAATGTCCTCCATCAGATAGGAAAAAGGTAGGTCTATTCAGGCTGTAGCTGCTTCTTGACACCCAACAATACTCCTCAAAAAAAAAAAAAAAAAAAAAAAAAAGAGACCCGTGATGACAAAGACAAATTTTGCTTTTTCTCATTGTTTCACTGGCTCATCTGTAATGGAGAATGTCACAGAAGCTGTGCACACAATGTTGTCTACCAATGTTAACTTGATTCTCAGATTTTAGGTAATATGTGAAAGTTGGAAGGTAGTATGAGAGGAGATGGCTGAATTAGAGCAGATTAGAGAAGGGAGCTCCCTTATGTGTGTGGGAAAGCAGCAGACACTTGGCCAGTCAGTAGACTCCAGCTTATCATGTTCTAACTCATGATACAACTATTATGAGAGGCAGAACTTTTTGTGATGATCGGAGGGAAGAGGACACAAACACATTAAAAAATGGGTTTCATTAATTCTGCTCCTCCCCAAACCTATTTATCAGTATTATCTTTTGGTGATGGTGTCTGTTGGGCTTAGGTCTTACAACAAGTGACTGGTTGTTAACCAGCCTTGGGGGTCTGAAGAAGTTGAGAGGACACCATCCAGCAACCCTCACGTACTGCAGATTCCAGCATGTTGGCTCCGTAGGGATGGCAAAGTGCCCAGTAGATGTTAGAAACTGAACAAGTTGAATGGTTCCACCTGTCCCTGTGAGGCTGCTGAGCTGCTAAAAGTAGCAGCCGCCATCCAGAAATCTGCTTGAATTACGTTTACCAAAGCAAGAAATGGCTTCTACTTCCTCTGTGGGAAGGGATGAAGACAGGGGCTATCGTCTTCCACAGTCATGCAGGGCCTGTTTGCTATATGAGCTGGATGTTTGTGTCTGACTTGCAGACCATCCACGCGGTCAGAGCTCCTCAACTGTGCTCTGATGCTCCTCTGGCTGTGCCCAAAGCCCTCAGTGGTCACCAGGTGATAGTCAGCCCAGCTTGTGAGGTGCAGAGATTCGAGGTTAGGTAATGGGGACTTGCTGCAACCTTCCCTACACGAAGTGACTCATCCACATGCACATGTGGTGCAGATGAGTCATGTGAATCTATTCCTAGCTGAAAGTGAAGGATGAGAAATACAGTTCTGGCAAGGAGCAGCTAAGATGCAGTGACGTTACAGCCCCTTTCCCTCTGAATCCAGTGCCTGGCTGTAGGTCCGAAATCTTCCCAGTCTATTGAACACCAAAACTGTTTTTTTTTTTTTTTTTTGAGGCAGTTGTGTGGACTAGAAGAGAAACACAAGTCCACTGCCTGCATTAGTTTAGCATAACTATACATCTGACACAGTGCTACCTTGGACACAACTGCAGGCCAACTGGGCCTGAGACCTATACTGGTGCCCAGAGGGGCATGAACACGTCCACATGTCTGTGACAAAGCACTCTGGCCCCTGATCTTAAGCGTGCTAATTACTGCATTAGTCATTCCCCCTGGAGTCAGTGTCCCTGGAGAGTGTTTAGGTGCCATCTCTGGAGTCTGAAGTTGGCTAGAAGTGCCCAGCAGCATCGACACTGGAGCTTGTGCTCTTCAACGATCCGTCGCCTTCCCTTCGATCGGGAGAGCAGGGCTTCCCTCTAGGAGTAAGAAAACAATTTTATTTCCGTAAGTGCCTGGGCCTGTTTTTCCAGGCTGCCAACGAAAACACCAGGCAAACTGTGGTGATGTTTGTGCGATGTTGACACATGCCCACTGGGAGCATGGCCGGCATCACCAGCTCCTCGCACAGAGGCCATCGACAGCTGTCAGATGATAACAACCTCGGATAATTAGTATCCTGAAGGGCTTGAACTGAGGACTCTGAAATGAAAGGCTGTATTAGCCAACAGGCAGTCTGCCCTCACCCCTCGAGACTGGCACTATCTGTTGAGCTCAATCATAACATAAAAAAGTTTAATACTAAAAAAAAGCAATATAGCAGCCTAGATTGTGTTTGCTGCATCTTGGGCTTATATTTCATTGCAAATACATTCTTTCTCAGGGTACAGTCTTTTTAAGTCATTAGGCGCAATCCTGAAGCCCTTTCTCAATTTTCACTTATAATTCAGATGCTTTCTCATTAACTTCAGTGGATCTCTCTTGGGCTGAGAACTGAAAGGAGACCTTGGGATTTCAACTACTGGGGATTTTGCTTGAGTAAGCTGTACGAAATGTGACCATGATAATAACCTCTTCTTTTTTCTTTCTTTTTTTTTTTCCTGTTAGTTTTCTGACAGGTTTGAAAGAGCTGGAGGAGAGCAGTTAGGAATCACCAATTTTGGGGGTTATTTTTAAGTATTTCTGAGGTGTTTTTATTTTTATTTTTCTAAGCAGATCATTTCAACTGAAAATACAGTTTAATTGGCATTAAAAAGGCCCAGGAAGTTTCAATTGATTTTTTTTCTCCTATTCCAGTGTAAAACTCTGGCTAAATCAATCCCTGGAGGCTGCTGAAACAAGGACATGTTTACAAGTCTGCTGCTGATCACATAAGATACTCCTGGATTATGGGCTGTGTTGGCTTTACAGCCGTCGAGACCAGCATGTCCGAAGGATCACATTTTCTATCTGAAATGTGGGCTACTTAGATAATAGCCATGGCCCTCTTATCCTGATCGCACAACAAAACCTCTTATTTTCAAGGGGAAAGTAAAACCAAGGACAAACCTGCATTTCAGCACTTCTGGACACTGCTGATGTTGCTCCATTTTTATTAACAGAGAAGTACATTATTGCATGGGAAAACTTCATTCTCAGAAATGTTTACTTTAGCCTATTTTAAATTTGGCTTAGAAATTACTGGGAAGTTACTAAAGTTTTGAACAAAAATCTAAGGTTTACAGTTACACAGAAACAGTAACAAAACAGCCAGAAATTGCACATGCCCTGGAGGGGTTACGTTAACCAGGTAAGTCTGCACTGCCTACGGGGTATGCCCTCGAATAAAAAGGTGACAACAAACAGCAGCTTAAACCAGCACAGACACCTCCGCTATTAGCATCCGAACGCACTTCCATCTTACCTCCAGTTGCCTGTGGATTTAACCTGAAACATCATCCTAATGTGCGACAGGACAGATGGTACCTGCATTTTATTTGGGAGAAATAAAATTCTATTTGGGTTGTACTGGTGCTTTCCTCCTCCGGGGTCTCCCAGGTGGCCTCAGCAAGTGCCGGGACAGGAAGGATGGGGAATCCCCGCACTACGCACGTTGCAGTCACCTCAGAGCAAGTCCTGTCTCACTCACCACAATACAATAACAGGGACCAGCCCCATGCTCAGTCTCATTTAATGACTCAAAACTGAGTTATTAATTCATGCCCTGCCTAGAGGTCTTACTTATTTCAAAACATGGGCACTGGGAAATGAAAACAGCATTAAAGATCCAGCTTTGAACCCAAGCCCCATGGTGTTATTGCTTCCATGATCAACCTAACTGAACAGGTTGCAAGTTTTCTAGCAACCTGCCTGTATTTCACGCCTCAGTACACATATTTTTTTTCAGAGCATTTACAACTTGTTGTTGATTTGAAGGGGATAGAGAATTCCCACCTGCAAAGTCATGCTTTTATTTAAGGCTTTAATTGTGTTAAAGGAGGGCCTTGTTGGAATGTAGCCCTTTGGGGTCCAGTGATGCTTAGTGATCCAGTAAACACTTTAAAAAGCTTTGGGACAGGTAAATATTTCTCAGCAACAATATAGTTTTTCTTAGGCTGCGTTACAGTGTTTATATGAGGATCTTCATTTTGCTTTGGCAGCAGAATTTCTTTTCTGCCTCTGCAAATTACCAGAAGAAAAATAAAAAAGAAACTCCTAAGCTGGATTGCTTTGCAGCTGTGAAAACCTATAATAACTTCAGTCGGATTACAACTACATCAAAGGTATTATATATCCCTGAGTAACATATTTACTGGGCTTTTCAACAGCTGTATAATTAGCTCTGGATCGCTACTCTTTTTCCTCCACATCACTAAGTATCTGTATCTCAGAATTCACTGAAATTCAAAGGGTAGGAGGTTTTCCCCTTCACAGAAGGTGCAGCCCACCAGATTTTTTTTTTCTCAGTTAAAAAAGAAAGAAAAGGAATGGAATGGAAAGAAAAGGCCTTAACTTGCCTGTCTGTGTCTCCTAGTAACAGGCTGACGGCGCCCGCTGGCCCGTGTGTCGCTGTGATTGATGAGGAGGGTGATGCAGGACGGGGCTGGGGACGGGGCTGGCGCGGGGGGCAGCAGCTGTCCTTGGAGCCGTCACGGTGCCCCCGCACAAAGGGAGAGCGGCAGAAGGTGAGGGCCCCGCTCGTGCCTCCGCAAGGAGCACTAAACCTCCATATGTGCCGGCCTGAGACAGATGCTCCCGCGGGGCCGCCCCTTGGCCGCCTGCGCTGCTCCCCGAGCTTGCACCCACCTCGAGGGAGCTGCGGGACCGGGGTGGCGTTGGGCAGCCAAAGCCTCCTGCTGCCATTGCCCTGGAGAGGTTTCCTTACGTTGTCACCTTTATTTTCAGAACAGGAAGGGAAAGGCTAATTTAAAATCATCTTTACTTCTATCTGGATTCCTTTTTCTGTGTCTTTTTTTTTCTTCCCTCTGTGTTGAGTCTCAGGAAGAGGTAGCCCTTCAGCATCTATGTGGCTGGAAGGCTTTCCCTCCCCGTAAGAATATACCACAACTTGCTGATTTTTGTTCTGCTGATTCCTCAGTCTCATAACCAGGATGTCAAAGGAAGGGGTGGGAAGACTTTCCTCTCGGAGAAACTTTTGCCTTGCCTCAGTAGAGATGCTGATTTCCTGTTTTAATTTGTCCTCAGCTGAGGGACTTTGAACACAGTTTTCTATTTGGGAAGCTTTCCTGCGAGGAGCTGCCTGCCTGCATTTCTCTGATCCTCCCAAAGTTTCACCACAGCCTGTGACATGCTCTTTGCATGTTGCTGATGTGCTGTGAGGACCCATCCGCCTTGGGGCTCCCGGGACAAACAGATAAGACAATTTACTACCTGCTTTTATGGGAGCCATTTACACTTTGCAGAGTTTTTGAAGCAGCCGGTCCATAAGAAGCACATTCTTAGTGTGGCACCTTGGAGAATTGCACACATACACATTTCCTGTCAGCAGCCGGAGAAGAGAGTCTAACACCTGCTATGAGGAGCCTGAAATATCCTCCAAAATCACTTGATTGCTCTGCATTTCCCCGGAGAGGAGATGAGACATCGCAGCGCAGTTTCATGCTCTGCAAGGAGACCCGCTGCAGATGCGACCCCGGTGCAGCTCCCAGGCACAAGGGGTCCGGATGCGGCTTGCCTGGTGCACCGGGATGGCAGCTTAGGAATTAGCGAAGCTCAGAAGGACGCTCAAGATTAGCTGGAGCTGGGCTGCACACACTGACCGTAGGCAAGTGTGGACAGCATGGAGCCCCTAATTTAAAGAGTCAGTTTGGAGCAGGGATAAATGTAGGTAGGAAAACCTCTGCAGTGGTCTGTGCCACAAGGACGTCCCAGCGATTTTGCCGCTATTTCCTTTGTACCGTCCTGGGTAGTGCTCTGAAGTCCATCAGTGAGAGTGCTGCACATTTGGCAAACAAAATGAAAACCTCCGCGGCATCCCCTGGTTGTGTCCAGGTTATCAGGTCATCCTGCTTCTCCCACCCGGGTTTGCTGCAGTGACATAACTTTAAACTTCCCTGCTCCCGGCCAGTGAAGATCCCGACACCTCCAGCCTTTGATGCTGACCCAAAGGGCTGTTACTGTTGTGAGTGGTTAATCAGCTGTTAATCAGTGACTATCTGGCTACCCCAAAACAGGAGGGAATCGTAACCTTCTGTACAGCCTTTCTGAAATACCTAAATCGCAGCCTCTTTGACGCACAACATGTGGACGGGAGGTGCATTGAGAGTGACTGGCACTTGCATAGGGAATCCTTTCATGCCCACATCTTGCATGGGAGCATTTTACCAGCATTTTTTTTTGCACTTTTCTCTGCCCGCCCCACCATGCAGCCACCTGTTTTGTAGTTTTTAAGGATGCTATGACTCCACCTGCACTTTGAGGGAGCTGGGAGCTTTTGGATCCGCCAAAAATCCAGTGCAATCCAAATCAAATTGCTGTGAAAATGAAGCAGAAGAGATTTCCTATCCCAGAATGTTTCTGTTTTCAGAGGCTTGAATATACACACCATAAGGGAGAGAGAGAACCGATTAGGTATGTAAATATTAATATTTATGAAATAAATCCTGAAGTTTCAACTCTTGTATGGTTGTGGATGTCTTGGAGCTTATTCCATGGAGGATGCTGTTGTTGTTAACAGGTAAAATGGTGGAAAATCCAGGACAGTGAGAAACCTGTTTTGCATTTCAGTTTTGCATTTAATGGGGAAAAAGCCCTGGAATTTAAGTAGCATTTTTCATAACTTTCAATAAATATTTTCAAAGCTTTCTCAAATTACGTAGTTTTCTTTGAACTCAGGAGTTTCGCACAAAGATAAGCAGTCTTTCTCCTCACCACCACTCCTCCACCTGCTAAATGGTTCAGCCTTGATTTTTATTCCCTATTTTATGTTCCTGGTGCTTTTCACTCCTTGCAAGGCTGCTGGACCTGGAGAGGCTGCAGAAGGTCCCCTGTGCATGTAACCCACATTTGAAAAATAAAAGCAAAAGCAAACAAAAAACTCCACAAGAACAGCAAGGGGAGGTGTGTGGATATGGGACAGAATTGCGCCCATACATGCATCAGGAAGGCCCAGAGATGGCCCTGGCCAATCCACTTCTTAATGGTACAGAAAGCACTAATTTGCTTGGTGTGTCTTATTACAGAAATTAGTATTTCTTTCTTTTTTTTTGTCCTAAATGTCATTATATTGCATGTTCACAATTTCCTAGTCATTCATAACTTTGTTTGGAAAGTAGTAATTCTTCCTGGGACAGCTTCAGAGGTTTTCTAATTATATTTATTCTATAGAGAAGTAAAAACTGATCCTTGCAATTGCTTTCTGCAAAATGGAATGGAGCCAGAAGGTCCATTTTTACTTAGGGCTCCCTCTGTCTAGTAACAAGAGGAAAATCCATTCTAAATCTTGTCAAAATATTCACGAGATGTCTCTGTCAAACATATTTGAAAAGGGCAAACAACATCCTCCCCGCCTGGTAAGCCCATTTTATTGTTCCTGTTTTATTGTTATCCACACCTAGATGTCAATCCGAGTTGGCCATGGAATTACCCTGGCTGTCAGATTTCTCTGACCACACAACACTCAGTTTTTCCTCTCATCCCCCTATTTCAGACCTGAGAAGAAGAGACAGCGTTGATGTAGTGTTGGACCACCAGGCTCTCCTCCTGGTGTCGGTAATGCTTTTAACTTTCAAAGCTCTACAGCTCGGAGATCATTATAGTAAATTCTGAAATTTTGGGAGGACACGTGTTGTAAAGGAAAGTGCCTGATTTTAAGTATTTTCCTGGAATTATATTGTACGTCCCAGGAAGGGTTTCCATCCCATCATTGTGAATGTGCAGATGCTCGTATTCCACTGTTGGAAAAGAAGAAAGACACTAATTTCATGTCTGCAATGTACTTGAGAAGAAACTGAACTTCAGTTTGGTGTTTCAAGATAAAAATAAATGGAATACCACACAGCCAGTAATAATGATAAAAAAAGGGAGGAAGTGAAAACAGATAAAACAGTCTACATGGTGGCTTGTAATGGATCTGGTAATTCTAGTGGCTACTTCAGTAGCATAAGCACGTATTCCAGGATGCACTATGTTTTATATTGCACATGTTAAAATATTTAGTAACTACATTGCTATAAACATTGTTTTGATCTCAAAGTGCACTGTATTTTAAAGCCTGTTATACTCCAGGAAGAATTATATTCTCCAGCCTCCTTAATAAAAGCCACAATCTATGATGCCCTTGATGTGCATGGGCCCAGACTACACAGTATGATGGCATTCTTCAAGAGGCCTTTAATGAATTAATGCCTCTCCAAATGGTTTTAAGCTTACAAAAAGAAGATGTGTGCATGATCCTAAATCATTTGGAGCCATTTTATTCAGTGCCTATTGATTTTAGTGCCAGTAAACCTCATTGCTGCTTGCCTCTGATGAGTATTACATTATATCCTCCATAGCACACAGTGGGATTTAGCGGCGCCAAAAATGTAATTTCAGCACAAAATCCAGAAGTTATTATGACATCAACTTCTCTTTTTTTTCAAGTCTAAGGTACCCAAGGATCAAACTTCTAAAGAAATTAGAGCTATTTTTCTGCTTCTCCGTCTTTAAAGTAATTGTTGGAGCTAGAGTGGGGCTTGAAATGGGAAATGGTGAGTATGGTGGGTATTTTCTCCCCCAGCCTTTGCACTAAGTGATAATTCGAATGTCAATACTGTCAGACAAGGATTGTTCTCCCCATGTCTTGTGTGATACATATGTGTAGAAAGAGGTTCTGGTCTGAACATCAATGTCTGAACTGCCCATGCAGCCATGCACAGAAGATGAACATTCACCATAATCTTAACGTCCAGAGCGCATCCTATGTGGTGATGGCAGTCAGGGGAGGGACAATTTCTGCTCCAGGCTGTGTGTGTGATGCAGTTTCTGATTTCCCACCCATGGCGCGCTTACTGATTCAGCACATCAAAACACTCTGTCTTGTATGTGGTCTTCTGGGCAATACAAGCAGTAACATCCCTGGCCCAACACTGGAGCTGTGGTTCTGTTGCCAGTTGCAGACACAGTCCCAGCTTGCTCTGAGCTCCTAACACCATGGATTATAAAACTAATGTCCAAGTGTCATAGAACAGAAGTGTCAGAGATCAGAAACCTTGGATGGTTTAATTTTGTTTTGTTGCATTTTACATCCTTTCTTCCTTCTCTTCTATTTTATTTATGTGGGCTCACAGAACTAACATCGCCCCAGCCCACACAGATACTACAAAGCGTTTCTGGAGCCTCACCCTTGTGCACAAATGAAAGAAGGACCCCCCAGCTTCCCAGTTTTTGGTGGGTCCTGGTCAAGATGAGACTATACTGCATCTCCTGACGTAGTGATGCATCGGGTTCAAGTGTGTCAGCAATCCCAAACACGATGCTCTCATCTGGGTCACTAAACTGGGTGTCATGGGGCTGAGGAGCCTTCAGCTCCAAAGGGCTACAGGTCTCCACTGTGGAACAGCTTTCATGGGAACAGCTTTCCCCTTTTCCAGTGGGGAAGAGAAGAGAAAAAAGGAGGGATGTTGGGGAGAATAGTTCTGCACCATGGGAATGTGCAGACCATGGAGGTCTGTGTCATGGGTAGGAATATCATGAGGCCTGGCGAGGCTCCTGCCTGCCGGGTGAGCGCTGCGGCAGAGCCGGAGCGACGGGTGCAAGAGCCTTTCAGCGAGCAATTAAAAGCAGAATGTTTTCTGTAATATATAAACAAGCCCATTAAGCCTGACTTTAATGGGGCTGAGATTCTGTGATAAATAATTTAAAAGAAAGCTTAAAGTGAATTTCAAAGATTTTTCCCCCCTTTTAAAATGTATTTACAATACTTCAGTACTTTATATAGTTTGAATGTTTAATCAATTGTCATTTAGAGAGAGTTCAGTTCCTGGAGCTTTGTGATATATATGTGCTAAACAAGCCACTTGCATGTCAAAAACACCAGGAGCAGCAGCTCTTGGTTCGAGATAGGTTTGAGACAATTTTTTAGTGGCTTGTACGGGGGAAAAGCTCTCTTTTGAATTCATGGCTGTTCTCTCTAGATTAAAAGGACCTTGAACCATCCTGAATTTCTCCTCTATTAGCATCCAGACAAGGCGATATCAGGCCTGGGTGCTGCTGCTTGCCTGCTCCTGCCACACTGCAAGGGGGGTCTCTGCCACCAGCTCCAAGGTAAAATCCTACCCTGCTTCAAGCAGGCCAGAGGGACAGTGTAAAACAAGCCGACATGTGAAAGGGGTAGCTGGTGCTATTGTGCATGAAATGTGTTTGTCAGGTGTCTCGCTGTGGATATCCTGCCCGTTGCTGTGTGTGATTGAGGATGTCAAATGCTCTGTTCCCTCCTCAATGAGCAGGCGTTTATCCAGCTTCCATTAACACGAGGCCTGATGAAACAGGGATGTCCCTCAGTGCCTTTCACCACAGACATTTCAAATGTCTAGTAAATTAGCTAAGACCTGCCTTGCTCTGGCCTTCGGGTTGACTCTGCATGTCCCGTCTCTGAGAGTAAACTGGAACCACCGTGGGGACGTCCCTAGTGTTTTATTGCAGCATCCACACTGCTTTTTAAACCCCTCAAACTCTGTTCTTGGTCCTTCTGGCCAGAAGAAGAATTTTCTTCTATTTTTCAGGGCATTCTACCTTTCTTCCTTTCAAAGACTCCGCTTCTGTTCCCGCATTTCCTGCATTTCTGTTCCACCACTTGCTGCCTGCATTCCCAGGGGTGTCAGACCATGGTGGGGATTCAGTTGGTATCCAAAGAGTTAAGGGGAAGAGAGAGAAGAGTTAAATGGGAAGAGAGGATCTCTGTTTGCCAAGTGGCACAGCATTCTCCCTACAAAGGAACCCAAAAATGTCCAGACGGCTTTAAAAAAATAATATAAGCATATATATAAAATATGGAATAAAAGCAAGAAAAGCAGAACGCACTTTAGAGACTCACAGGAAAGGGAACGAATTCTGCTCTCAGCGGCAGTGCAGGAAATGGCGTAAGGTAATAGCTGCTTTACACCCGCGCGCCGCGACTCACACGTCGTTCGCGCAGAATCCTCTAATCAACATTCCATTAACTCATATAACTGTGTGGGACCGGAGCAGATTTCTCAATAAAAATGATGGATAAGTAAATTGGGAGAAGCACTCTACCACTTAGCAGGTGTGAAAAGACTGACAGCGCCAGCGCCCCGAGGGGGGCTCGGTGTGAGGGTGTCACCATGCGGAAGAACCTGTGCATGGCTCCCTGTGGCCGGGAGCACTTCCCATGGGTGTGCAGGGAAGGGACACGCTGCTCCTGCATGCGCTAGAGTTGCTGGTGTCCCACAAGGGAGGGATGTGCCCGGTACAGGCTGCGGGAGGACGGGCCAGCCCCTCACCCTGGTATTGAGGCTTGCAGCTGCTTTTCGGGCTCCCTTCAGCCCCTGTTGGTAATCCCTGCTTTTGGAGCAAGGTGTCAATCCCACAGAGGCCCTGACGTGGGGCAGGAGAGTGTTCCTGAGCTGTTACAACACACTCGACAGCTCATTAGCAAAGACCTGCCAGTGACGGCACTGGCCTGGCCGTCTGCTCACACGCAGGGGGCAGCTGGGGCCCAGGCTGTGCTAGAACGTGACCATGGTCCCGGTGTGACAGAGCAAGAGCTCACAGGGAGCAAGTCCCATGGGGCTCCCAGCAACATCACATCTCTGGGCATCCCTTCTCCACGGGTGCGGAGGCACCACCACCGTCTGACCTGGCACCGCAGGGAGCTGCTAAAAAAGAGGAGGAAGGGAGAGATCAGGGTTCATTTGTGTACACAGTCCTTGGCAGAATTAGGCTTTTTGTTGCCAAGACTTATGGACATAGAAGCAATGTTTTCATAACTCCATGGTGGGGCAGTCCCCTTAGCTAATGATGGGGTGCTAACTGGTAGCGGGACCCTGTGGCCCCTGCAGTGCTCTGAAGGCTGGCCGGTATCTCCTGGTAGTGGTTGGCCACCCTGAGACCTGCTGCCTACTCGAGGGGGACTCTTGGAATGGAATGGAATGGAATGGAATAGAATAGAATAGAATAGAATAGAATAGAATAGAATAGAATAGAATAGAATAGAATAGAATAGAATAGAATCATTATGGTTGGAAAAGACCTTGCTTTTGCAGAGGGAAGAGAAGCAGAAAGAAGACTTTCCTGCATCCTAGCATCAAGAAGATGACAAATAATTGCTTATAACACGGCTTTGAGCTACTCTCACTCCCTGTGCGATAAATGTGTGAAACAGTGAATTTCTCCCTGGCTGGAGGGCCCAGAAGCATCCCTGGAGCTGCCAGGAGGGCAGCAGCTCTCCCTTCCTGAGCCAGCGATGACCACCGTGGTGCATGGGGGAAAATGGACAGATGGGTGAGAAAACTGACCCTGCCAGGCAAAGCCGGCAGCCACAAAACACAGCAATTCTGGTGGATCATCTGCTGGGTCTCCATAGCTGTCACTCATCTCTTGTGGTGGCCAGTTCCCTTACAAATCCCAAGGCAAGCAATGGTGATTAAACCCGTGACGTTGCAAATGCAGCAAGCAGAGCTACTCCTGAAAAAAAAAAAAAAAAGAGGAAAAAAATGAGGCTTGATTAATTGTGGAGCTGATGTGCAACAGTAAGGAACAGTGATTGCCATATGGCACGCTGCCGCCATGCATTTCTGCACTGCAGGTGGCCTCGAATTGGCAGTCAGGAAGGTAGTTAAGGAAGGAAAACGGTGTTTACAGAGCAGCTCTCCACTGCTTGTCCTGCATGAAATATTCCAGTCACTTACAGAAGTTCTGGTTACACCTGGTCTTGGGGATTTATCCTCCACTCTTCATTTTCCCCATAGCAAGCAGAGATGCTTCTTAAGATACTCCTACAGAACTTAGAAGCATGTAAGGGATGCAAGTTGTGGTGAAAATACCTACATTCTCCTTGGCGAATGAAGGCCACCTCCAAAGGTGACTGATGCCATTAAGGACACACACAGAGTGCACAGCACTGAGTCCCAGCACGGTTAAGTTCTGAGAAGCAGAATAAATTAGCCCAGTCAGAGCTGCTTTCTCCCACCACTGGGCTGCTGGCAGCACCTAATCAGTCTTACTTAGGACTAAGGTGGGTGTCTGCAAGCTATTTCTGAAATACATTTTTACAGTCCTGTAGCTACTCTATTTTTTAAATGACAAAGCTCAGACAGAACCACCCATGATATTCTAGTGTGCCCAAGACAAGATTTTGAAAAGTTGCTAATGATTTAGGATGGCACCGTTTTGGGAATCTTGTGAGTACGTGTCATTGAGGACACAGTGTTCAGATCTGTTCATATGTCTCACACTTTTTAAGGGCCTTAGCTGTAATTGGAAGAGCAGACCATGTAGTTTTCAAAGTCACAGAGGTGGCAGGCAATACCTTCATTTATAAAGGATGAGGATCAGCTTGGAAGGATCCAAAAGAAAAAGGGCATGGGTTGGGAAGAAATTCTGTGAGAATCTAGAGGAGAATCCTACTATCCAAGTTATATTTTCTTCCAACAGCAAAAATGTTACCAAGCTTCCCAAATGATGCAAAACAGGTCTTCTGGATTGTATCTGTGCTGCTCACTTGATACATGACTGGGATTTATCATACGGAAATCAACAGCACAGGGGCTTTCCAATAAAAGAGAGTGCTAGGTCATAGCCCTTTTGCTACATTTCCTAGCATTACTGGTGGGGTTTTCAGCTTGTTTGATATATTGTTTACAGTAGCTATGAAAATAATTAACTGGGGAGAATATTTAAGTGTCAATAAACCCTTGGATGTGTGCCCCTGCTCTTACAAATCTAGACATTCATTCTGCTAAATCTCCTCCCTTCCCTTTTCATGGCTTCTTGGTGGCTCCTCTTTGCTTCATCAGGTCCAGGCTGTCTGTCCTTCGCATCAAGCCAAAGCAAAGGCCCTGCCCATACATCCCTGCTCTCTTCCCTGCTTGGCAGGACATCCCATCTCCCTGCTGCTGTGCATCTTCCACCCTCCTGTCACCGTTCACAGGTAGGAACTTGTCCCTGCTTATCCCTTTGGGGTTTGTGGTGACCTAGTACGAAGGTTAACTCATACAAAAGAAAAGAGTTGCTAATGCAGAAAGCAAATATTTCACGTTAAAGCACCAGCTAGCTCCCAGCAGTGGCCCTGAAGCAACACTGAGTCTATGTTAGATGGTTTAAGCATTAAGCCATGTTAAAGTCCAGTCGCCTTTGCTCTCCTGACTTGGTTCTTCTTATTTATGATAGTTCTTTTTTATTCATTCATATTCCTTCTTAAAAGGTGCTTTTCAGCAAGGCTCATCAGTGCTCATCTTATTCACCCATCCCCCTAGAAAAGCACCTTGCAGTGCAGCTGCTGTGTTTGTGCCTGCGCTGGGCGTTTGCCACTTTTGAAGGACCTCAGAGGAAAGCAGAGGTCCCTTGTGTTGTGCCGTGAACACTCCCGATGTATAAATAATGCCCCGTGTCTTTGCACAATGGCCCCATGCATACAGTAGCATTGCAGGGAACAACAGACGACTGTGGCTATAGAGCAGATGTGTATGTTGCTCATGCTGTTGGGTTTGTGAAGAAAATCTGGAGAAAGACGGGGGGAGGTGGATCTTTTGCAAGAAAATATGCCAAATGGATCAGAAAAACAGTGTAGAGGAAAGGCATTTCATGACCGGCTCCAAAACGTTGCTAATTCAGGGGCAGTTCTGCAGTAGATGATCCTGGAAGGCCTTCTACATTTCAAAGGCAGACCTGAGCCTGTTTCTTTTTGATAAAAAGTGGCATTTGGATTAGCACAGGTGCTCAAGCCCTACACATAGAGACTACATGTGTCACCCTGCACAAGCTCAGCATGAGGAACGGTCTCTGCTGTCCCTGCAGGGAAGCAGCGAGGGTTTTGGCTCTGTGCAGCGCTCCTTGGGGTTGCACAATGGCATATCGCCCCGCGCCCTTTGCATGGCTTCTTTGGTTTAGTTATGCACTATTTATGCTCATCTGTGCTCAGTGATAATAGCAACCAAAGCAGGATATTTGGCCATAGCTTTTTTTACCAGTTGAATATTGTGCTGGCACCTTCCTGTTAGGTCTTTGCTTGAATTTAATACATCTGAGTTTAGGATCAATAGCCTCACTTTCCTTAACACACTGAAGACAATGTGGAAGCAGCAGCAGCCAAAATAGCAACAACAGAAGTTTCAGCAGGCAGATTAGTGGCAGCAGCAGGCTCTGATCAAGCTGTTCTCCTTCTGTCACCATTTTGAGTGTATGTTGCATAACACTCCAAACTGCTGCTGGTTAAAGCACATTACTAGCAAGAAGGGATAAAGGGCAGTGAAAAGTCTCTGTAAGGATGTGTCAATACTTTGACCCATCTGTGTCAGCCCTTGCTGGGCTTCTTCCCTTTCCTTCATTCATATCATAACCTTACCTGACTGCTGTTCAAGTCACACAGGTTGAACGTCCTAGGGAAATGGTTGCTTTTTCTCTTTGATACGTCAGTTATAGACACGATTCCCAAAGAAAATGAAGCTTATGTAATTGCATAGTCTGTCTGTCTGTATCCCCTGCCTTTCCCAATAACTTCTCAACCTGTTGGCCAATATCAACAAAATCTGCCAGAGGACTAAAGTTTTTGAATCTACCAAGTTCTTGCAAGTTTTATAAAAGAGCATTGAGTGAGGAGAGAGAAGTAGTGGAAGAAAGGCGGGCAAAACTATGAGGAGGCCGGGGGAGCCCCTCAGGAGGAACTGTTCTGTGTTGAGGATGCTGAAGGCTGTGAGCTCTTGGATCTCTTGGTTTTCTGAGGTGAGGCATACACAAGGCTTTAGAGGCAAATTTGTAGGAATCCACTTTCGAATGTTCTTGCTGCTGCCAGAACAACTTAATTATACACTCGAGGTCTCATTTTGTTTAGCTTTCTTCTATGTCTCTTTTCTGCAAGCCAGATAAGTAGGAGAGCAGAAGAATGCCCTTTAGCTTCTTAGTTATCTCCAAACAGGTTTTGCTCTGATGTGCTGATACAGGACTCATGGAGAAGAGCTGTTTTCCTGTTTAAGTAGTCTAGTGTAGTCTTAAGGAAGATGGAGATCTACGAGACATCCAGGTTACGTTGACTATACTGGAGGGATTTGACTTCTTTGTATTTCCTACCTCCACTCCTGGTGTATTGTGTCTGCATGTTAAGATCCAAGAGTTGAGCTCCATCCTATCCCCTGGCCTACTGTTTCCAACAGGGGCTTAAGCATTGAGGGAGTGAGGGAGGGAGAAGAAGATGGAGGTGATATCCCTCTTCCCACTCCCTGCTGGAGGTGCAATGGCCTAGAGTGCTGCTTTTGTTGCTGTTGTTGTTGTTGTTTTATGGATGTCTGCATCATAAGAGCTTGTGCTGTTTTCCAGGAGGCTGTCTAGACAGTGAAGCCCTACATTCGCTACAGACAAGAGCAGAGCCAGGCTTCACCCATCAGCCACCCCAGTCCTTCGAGGACACCCCAGGAGGCTCTGCAGTAGCCCTGATAAGCTGGTGGTAGAGGGCAGAGCTGAAACAGAAGATTTTTTTTTCTTTCTCTCAATTTTGAAAAACAAAATACAGGAACAAAAGGCTGCAAAACATCAGGTCTGTCTGCTACCAAATTGCTTTTTAAAATGTCTCCAACTCTACAAAAGTTGCACGTATCACCATTAGACATCCCTTTTTCTGTTACCTACTTACACCTCTTCAAAGCTGAATGGAAAAATTAATGCTGAACCTCCCTCCCCTCATAATCAAACATTATAACACTGAGAAATTCAGAGCCAAGATTACACTGAGCAGTCATTCCACAACAATACAATTATGATGAAATCATTTTAGCATCTGTGGTCTGAGATGAGATTAAATCTATTTTAACGAGACATTAGACGGGCTTTTTTCTCCCATATTTTTTCTTCATGGGGCCATTACAATGCAGAGTTAATTTTTTTTAGTTGCTTCACTTTCTGATTCTTCCGTTACAATAAATCCACATTCCATGTGGGTGAACTAAAAAGAGAATTTTCTTTGCTTGTATCACTTGTTTTTGTCCTTAAATTACTGATGCATTCTCTCCATCTTAGCTCCACTTTGGCAGTTCCTTTTCCCCTAGAATTTCCTTTGTTTTTGAAAAAAAAAATGGATTTCCAACATAGGCAGGGCTATTAAAGACAGATTCACCAGGACCCTGAAGCTTCCAGGGAGCACCAGCTTGCTGGGTTATATTTATAGTAGCTTTGCGTCATGCAGGCAACATAGAGCAGCCAAGATTGCTGGCAATGCTGCTCCTCACTTGTGGTTTAGAGGGATTTGTCAGGGAGAGAAGCTCTCTCTGATATGTGGCCAGGAACGAGGCCGTCCGTGCCTCCCAATATCTCATTGTTTAGGGGCTTCCCCACCTCCCTGCCTCAGTTTCCCAGGAGCAAGTGTGACTTGAGGGAACAGCACGAGGACGAGGCTTTTGGGGCAAGTGCCCAGGTAAGGTCATCCTTATGGAGCCTTGAAAGTGTTCAACTTGGGCTGCATAACAGTCAGAAATTGGTTCTTTGTCCTCAAGCTGGATGTTGGATTGTTTTGGAGAGTTATTTTTTATTTATTAATTTTTTATTTTGATGTCAAAATCTAAGCTGATCTCAGATTTCAAAGTGAACCCAAGGCTCTTTAGGAACTGATACAGTTTGGAAAGGCGTGGGCTGTCCCTTCTCAGCTGGGGAGTTTTTCTCTGTGCTCCAGTTAACACAACTTCTTCCCAAAGGCAACCTTATTCCTTTGAGCCAAAACAAACTCTGGAAAACCGCTCACTTGAGGATCACCTCTGCGATGTTCTCTCCAGCCAGCATTGCACAAGCGCAGGGTAGCTGCTTGCCCTTCCATCTTCTGTTTTGAAGAATCAGGTAAACAGATGGAAATGATCTTTCTGGGGAACAAATCAGTTCTTTTGTTAGTCCTTTCAACAGTGAAGGCAGCCAAAGACTTTAATTTGGGCACCTTTGCAAGGGATGGCTTCAGAGACCTTTTATCATCTGTTAGACCTAAATGCAAGCTCCTGAAGCGCCAAATTTGTTGCTAGCCTGCTCCATTTGGAGGAATAATGGAGAAAATAGAGCTTCTTTCAGTGATCAAAGGGAAGGGAAAAAGAGATAGAGCTGATGTTACAGATCACTAGAAAACTCTCTGTTTGTGATGGAAAAAGGAATGCCACATTTTTTGCCTTGGAGGTTTTTATCTATTTTTAACTCAGCAGGAAAGTCTAATTAAGCATATGCCAATGGAAGGGAAAACCCCGTTTTCAGTTTGAAGGCAGAAAGGAGTCTACTGTCTCTCTTGGAGTCCTTGAGTCAAATACATGTTCAGAGCAACAGATAAAGATAAAAAACAATAACGGAAACTTGTCTCAGAAAGAGCAGGTAGGTCCCGACTGTCAACAATAATCTAAACCTATAACAAGCACTCTTGTTTGAAAATGAATCCAACTGAAAATGAAAGATTAAACAAGTACAACAACGTAAGAATAAATTACACATAAATCTCTCTGGTATTCAGGATCAAAGGAAGATTAAAGAACAAGTTATGGAAATGTGGTAGAGGCAAAGAGAACCTATTAAATGATATCATTTAGCAAGTATACGAGTAATAGACAGTTCAGATCTGAGTTCAGAGGAAAGGGAATGAACCTTTAGCTGCTAAAAGCGACTTCAAATGATATAGGACATTGATGAATATAAGACAAATATAATTTTTATAGTCCAAAACCAACAAAATACGATCCAGTAGATGAGCTCCACTGCTACCGCTGTGAGAAAATCTGCTTTCAGCTGTATTTTAAGGATACCAGAGAAAGATTAAGTTCTTCCAATCCATCCTGCCATATATTGAGAATGTGATGCTGCACATTGGTGGCATGACCTTCTCTTCAGGACACATGGCCAAGGGTATAAACTGTTTCTCAGAGGCAGCGGGTCCCTCTGGGATCAGCAGAGCCTGTCCTCCCAGAAGTCGTTTTGGAAACTTGCCATTTTTTTCCATATGAACACGAGGAAAAACTTCTTGACTCTGAGGATGATAGAGCACTGGGACAGGTTACCCAGAGGGGCTGTCTGAAGGAAGGGACTCCCAGAAGGGAGTCTCCTTCTCCGGAGATATTCAAAACCATCCTGGATGTGATCTTATACAACGTGCTCTAGGTGAACCTGCTTTTCCAGAGGGTTTGGACTAGATGATCTCTAAAGGTCCCTTCCAACCTTAATCATTCTGTGATTCTGTGAGTTTTTTTTTTGTCAGTCTGTACTGGGTTCAGGTCACAGCCTTTCCTTCAATGATAATGCTTAGTATGCTACCTGTATTACCCGCAGAAAACCACACTAAAACACTTGTTTGTGTGTGTGTATGTGTAGATATGTGTATGTGCTTACACAAGCTGGTTCTTTCACAGCAATGATGTTAATACTGAAATGCCTTGTGCTAGAATCTTCCTTCTCAAATTTCATAATTTTCTGACTCGTATGATCTAAATAAACCAGAATGAGAAAAAGGGAGCCCTCTTCTCCTTGGTATTACAGGTGGCAGCCTGTAGAGTGCTCTCTGAGTGTCCAGAGGAAGCAAGCACCTTGTCCCAGCTCATCCAGAAAGGAACGTGCAAACTGGGCCTTCAACCTATGAATCCTGTGTCGTAGCAGTGATCCTTCCTTGGAAAGCATGAATATGATGTTAAATAGCAGCTGCTTCTCAGCTCCCCAGGTAAATACACTTTGCTCTGCCTCAGCTAGCCCAGGATGAACTCTCATGGGGGCTCTGCAAGGGGGGTGAGTGTGGGAGGGCCGAAAGCAGAGGGTGTCTCTTTCAACATAGAGTTCACTGTCATACAAACCGCAGTTGCCCTTAGTGATGGGATTTCATGGAGATTTCTGACTCCTGGTGACTGGTCACGGTACTTTGCCTCTGGGAAGAGGAAATATAACCTGCCTGGTTCTTTGGGGAAATAGGAAGCCACATTCAGGAAATGGGGCCAGACATGCCTTGATCAGCTACAGGCATCAGCTAAGGATAGAGGGGACTGTCCTTTCGTCAAATATCGTATTGGGATGCTTCACTTTACCCCAGTGGGAAGAAAAGGCCAAAGTTTTAGCTGCCCGATCCACACAGCTGATGTGGATGGTGGACAATGCACCTTCATCATCAGTATACCTGTAAGAGGAGACCTGCAGCTACCTGTAGGTTCCCAAGAGCAGAGCATTCATTCCAGTGACAACCTGAATATTTGTGGTGATTGCAACTGTTTATCTATCTGGATTCTCTTCTCAAGCATTATTTATTTCCCAGTGTAGTGCCTTGCCTTTGCCTTATGAAAACCAGTCAGGAGAGTTTAGAGAAGAAAGGGAATTTAACAAGCCTTGCCCAATATTTTCCCATAAAGAAAGCAGCTGGAAAGTGAAAGACACCAAGGTGAGGAAAGTATTTACATGTGCAAAAGATTATATGAGAAGAGCAGAGATCATATCAAAGCAAAGGCAGTGCAAGGTAGTTAAAGGAAAGGTTTGGCCTTCATCTGGCATCCCACACCAAGCAAATAGCAATCTTGGATAGCTTTGAAAGATATTTCATGCTCACACCTCAGATGGGTGTGCATTTGCTAAGCACATTGCCCAAGGGCAATTTGATTTGTGTTCAAATGTTTGTGGTACATGAGGTGCACACAAATCTATTCATATATCTATATATAATTTCATATCAAGGCATGCAAAGCAGAGATTTTCAACCTACAGTACACAAAGCAGCTCAAAGCTGTGCCTCGCAGCAAAAGCCTTGCAGAAGACCTGATCCAAGTCATTGTATAAGTTTCTCCATGCAAGGGCTTATATCTAAGCAGCAAATATTTGTATATAGGTGCTCACACCGGTGCCTCCACCCAGATTATCCCTGAATCAGTGCAAAGGAGCAGGAATTGAGCTAGATCTGAGGCTGGGGCATGGGCAAAGTGTAACCAACACCAACATGTAGCACAGGGAAAGAGGAGACCCTTCGTGGCTCAGCACGAAGCTAAGAGCTGTCACTGCTGCTGGGACAGCAACACGTGCCACCGAGCTGGTCGTGCTTAAACCTGCCTAGTTCACAGCTGACAGCTCTCAGAGAGGAAAGCTGTTAATTTAATGGACCCAGAATTTGACTCCTGAGACAAACTCTCTATTGCAGGGACAGTCTCTTCATGCTTGTTAGCAGCCTCATTGTTCTGGCTGATGCACCATCAAAACGCATAAATAAAATATCTCCTGCATCCCCCATCATGAACAGAGCTCTCATAACACTTTTCATTTTTAGACATTTCACCTTTTCAAATCACTGATTAAATATTAATGAATTAATCCCTCTCACACTCCTGTGACGCACTGAAGACATTTTCATGATGATTGTCTTATGTTCTGTTTTTTTATTTGAATATCAAATAAATCAGCTAGATGTATCATTCAGTACAATTAACTGGCAGTTATAAACACAGGCAGAAATGAAGCCTGGCAAGCTGTTTTTTTGCTGCATGTGTTCAATTGGGGCTTAAACACAAGGAGTGAAAAATTAAGAACTGGCATCAATGATTTTTAAAATGTCTGTCCTCTTCAATAGGTAGTTTACTGGTTTGTTTTGCAAGAGAGAGTTTATTTGTTTGTTTCTCCATAGATAATTTCCTTGCTTGTTTGTCCGTGGTGCAAGTTACCAGGACTTATTAAACCATCACGGAGGCCAGGGAGTGTCGCTGAGCTGAATGCTCCCCCGGGGCTGGGCACATCCTGGAGGGGCAAGTGCTGGGGTAAGGGACTCCCCCAGCCACGGCATCCACAAGTCGTGGATACAGGATGTCCATCTGCTCATGGTGCAAAGCCACTCCAGGAGGAGTGCAGAAAATGTTCTTTCAAGCCACTCACTCTAATCCAAAGCGGTCAAAGTTTGAAGCTGCTGAGGCGGTGAAGACACCGCTGCTGCTGGAGCCAGACATTCTGAGAGCAGACGGGGCTGTCTGTGCGCTCAGGAGAGCCGTTTCTGCTCTCAGACGAGTCTGATTCAATTAGGTTCTGCATAATCTTGGCTTGAGGAGTTACAAAGGGTCCAGCAATAATTAGGAAAAGTTGCCTCTTTTTTAAGACCTAGAGTGTTCACTTGGGCTTCAAATCTACCCGCACCAAGTACATCTTTCCCCCGACAGTTCTGCTCTGAAATACTGGGGAAATCTTCCTGTGTGGTTCCATGAATCACAGGCCTGTGGTTCAGCTGGAAGTGAGGCCGTTTCTTCATTGTTCTTTGAAAACAAACAAATGAACAAAAAAAAAGCCAGAAAACCTAACATGTTTTATGCCATGCTGTGAAGCATTTCCCTATGCAGACTGGGTGCTTTTGACCAACACGGGTCCACACTCCCCGTGCCCTGGCGCCTGCAGGCAGACTTCTCCTTGTCTCCCAGGGAAAGTGACAGTGACAGAAGCAGCCGTGCGCCAACGGGAACTGCCGTCATGGGTATCACTTTTCCATAGGCAGAGGCCTGGGCTACCTGTGAGGCCGGTGGGAGCATCCGAGCCTGGATGCCAACCCCTCGCCAGGACGAGCTGTCAGATTCCTTCACCACGCGTGAAAAGCCGTCACGTCTGAGGTGCGATTCAGCTGATCTGCTGCTGACATCTGCTCTGGAGTGAGACGGATCATGCCCTGCGAGTACCCATCTATCCCGCTAACGACGAGGGATGCCAAGGCTGACTAGCTCCGCGGCAGGCGAGGCGAATCCCAAACTCTGCTCTGCCGGCCGCGTCCCTGCGTGCCTGCCCCTCGTCGGCACTGGGCAGGAAGGGGCTGCTCCAGGAGAGAGCAGAGGCGGAATAGGGAAACAGCTCTGGGGAAGCTTGCAGGAATCTTTTTAATGCCCAAAATTATTAAAAATGGTATTTTGGAAAGCTTAAGTACGGGGTAAGCACACTGAGATTGCTCCTCACATCGTGATGTTCAGGGACCTCTTGCAGCCGGAGGGTCGGGCTGAGGACTGTTTCCTTCTGTCCGAGTTTGATAGATCAGCATCATGTAATAACGTGCATATAACTGCACACATGGCAACTTTGTGCTGTCAGTCTTTGGAGAATCCCCTATGTGTGCAGCTCCCCTTGTCCTCCTTTCTGGCTGTGAACCCCAGGAGTCACAAGCAGTTCACATTAACAGAATTACAGACTCTCACATGTGTTTTACAGCTTACTCGGCACACGTTCTCAACTGTTTTGCAGTGCAGTGGGGCTCCTCAAGGCACCAGCACCTCCAGCTACCACTGCTTTCCATTTTCCAGGTTCTGCACCTACATCCACCCTGTTTCTGGTATGTACTCCCTGCTTTGCTGCTGTAGCTTTGCTCCATTAATCCCCATTCCAAGCAGTACTCCTGCAGCCCAGAGTTTTTATTCTGTCTCTCCAGAGCTGGGGAATCCAGGGCAAGGCCAAAAGGGAAGTTTTGCCAAACTGAGGTTATGGAGGGCTGCTTCCTTGGCAGCTCCACCATGACCTTCCTGCCCATAATCAGTGTTTCTAGAAACAGTGTGGTTGAAGTAGATCATTTCTGTAGCTCTTTCTACTGTTGAAAAGCTATTGGGAGAGGATACTTAAAGTATTTTCACCTAGTACATAAACTAGAACGGTCTTGAAATCTCTGCTTGCTTTGTACTTCTTGCCCCTTTTTAACCTCTTTTGGGGTTCTCACACTGACTCTGGGTAACTAGAGGACTATTAAACCCAAGTTCTATTTCCTTGCATAGGATCTAACTCCGTTTAGCAAATACCAGTGTAAAATTGAGCCAGGCAAGCAACATGAAACAATATCAACCCCTTCTCTTTGTGGAAGCAGTGGTAAACAGCAGCAGCAGCACTACTGGGGACAGGAGACAGCTGGAAACTCAAAGTTTGCGGCATAGCTAAAAAAAAAAAGCCATTGTAATTCAACTCAGCTGCCTGAGCAGATGTTTGACCTGCCTAGTGCTTAAAAGGCAGATACAGCGAGAACCAAGCACCACCTTGCTCACAAAGGAGATAAACCTCAGCAGTGAAGCAATGGGAGTGGGGGCTTGCGGACAGGAGTCTGAAATGACTCGGTGAGTTCAGGTCACCAAACTTGATGGTCCTCAGGGGATGCTCAGAAGAGTCCGGTGTTTTTACTGCCCCTCAAACACCTGCTTGCCAGACACGCTCAGCAAATAGCTGCACCCAGCCCTGAAGGAGCCAAGAGGAGGAGGAGCTTTCTTCATCTGCTGTTTGATCTGCAATGCCCCAGCAACCTTTCATTGCTCACTGGCACTGCAAACATTGGAAGCAGCCCAGCTGCAGAGTTAGGCAAGAAAACAAACAAGGCTCCTCAGGGAGCCTGAGAGCTTGTTGACCATGCTCGGTGTTTAAAATGTGGCTGAGCAAAGGAGTTGGGTCTACTCTGGCACAGGGAAGAGTTAAGGGAAAGGATGTCAACACAAACCTAATTGCAGCCATCAGGATATTCCAAGGTTTTCCGTATTGAAAATGCTAGTGCTTTTGCAGTTCGGCTCTTTTGTAGGTGCAGGCTTGGGCTTTGGATCATTTAATTGTTGTGTGTCCTGTCATTCATAAGGAAAACTTAAGTTGCACAATAGCTGTTCCCACAGCAACTTTTTTCTTTCATGTATCCCTTCAAATTTTTACTTCCTGGATCCCAACAATTTTCTTCTCCCCATATAGCTGTATTTCCCTATGTATAAACATATATACACACATAAATATATAAATACATATATAAATATATATGTACACATGGGATATATATTTTTTTTAAATTAAGAAGGCCAAAGAATCCACAAGGAGAAGTGCAAGATCCTGCCAAGGGTTAGAATAACCCCGTTCAAGTGTCCTCATCTCAAATCAGGCAAACTGCATACTGCATAGAGAGTATGGTCACCAGGTCAGCAGAAGTCATTATCCTGGATGGCACCTGGATTGCTGTGTCCAATTTTGGGCCATGCTATTCAGATGGGCTGTTGTGAAGACCAAGATGGTCACAGGCTTGGAGCTCCCATGAGGAGTCATAGAGGTAGCTGGGCTGGTTTATTCCAGCAAAGGGCAGGCTAAGGACCAGCCTAGGTCCTTCAGCCCTGAAGACTGACTGACCTATCAGTCAATAACCACTTCAGCTGCAGGTATGGAGAGTAGAACCAAGGTGTTTTTAGTAAAACTGAGGAAAATGACCTCAGGATATGGCTTAAGATGTACAGGTCCCTTCTGGCTACCACTGCTGTGAGGGCACACAAGCAACACCACAGCCATGCCAAGTCAGGGGCATTTTCCCTGGCTTGTCATCGGCAACTGTCAGGAAAAATACTTACAGCCTCTGGCAAAGAGGCATGTTAAGAACAGAAAAAGAGGGCTTATTAGTATTCATCCCTATTTATTTTATTTTAGTACCAGGACAAATTCTGAAGAGTCTTTTTAAATATCTGATAACACTCAGCCAGTCTGAGGTAAAATAGCTTGGTTGTGCTTCTCCATCTCCCTCTTGCCAATTCTTAAAGTACATTTTTCTTGCCTAACTGCAGTCCCATTTGTGTGTGTGAGGAGATCTCT
The DNA here is from genome assembly GCA_034781795.1 of Crypturellus tataupa. Lineage (NCBI taxonomy): Eukaryota > Metazoa > Chordata > Aves > Tinamiformes > Tinamidae > Crypturellus > Crypturellus tataupa. The sequence goes on from JAWLRI010000086.1 coordinate 6,621,345, forward strand.
GGAAAAGCAGAGACCTGGAGTGTCCCCTGGGTCATCTTTTCCTCTGTTTTTACTGTGAACTGCAGCACAAGTCGGGACCCAATTGTTACAAATTCGGGGTGCAACCAAAAAACAGAGAAATCCTGAGAGGGTCAATTTCATGATACGTCAAGGTAACATCGGTTACTTTCCAGTGCACAGGTAACTAGACAGAATGCAGAACTGAAACTTTACCTCCAACAAGATCTGCTCCAACCTCCATCTGCTGTTTTCAGGCGCGGCTTCCTTGCAGCAGGGCACCTGCACTCATTTCCCCATCAGTTAAAGTCTTTTCCAGCCAATGAGTCTTCTATTTATTCACCAAATAATGACTCCATGTTGATTTTTTAGCACACCTGGAGTTTTCAATTTGAAATTACAGGTCAGCTAATGTGGGCAGGCGTGTACGTGTGTGCATCTTTGTCTGGATGTGTGCGTGCGAGAAGGGAAGGGAGAGGTCTGACCAGAATCAAACAAAAAAATAGAAGCCTAATCTCTTCTCTTTGCAGAGCAAATTGGAGCAGATAGTTTCCAAATGAAATCTGAGATGATGCCAGCTGCCTGCAAAGCATACCCATTTTAAAAATAAAATCTCACGGCCTGCAAGTCATCCTCATCTGTGTTGTCTCAAATGCAATCTCCCTTAAGCCAGAACCAGAACGAGAAACAAGCAAGTAGCCATTTACTTTGCCCTAAGATGTGGGTATTAAAAATCACCATTGTGAATTGATCACAGCTAATGCTAACCACTGATGGGAAAAGGACTATGGACTTCAAGTCCTGCTGCCTTCAAGGAATAAAAAAACAGAAACATCCTTCTTTCCTGGGAAGGCTGCAGTCCTGTAAAAAGGAATCAAACAAGAAGTATCAAATAAGGGCTATTTTTATGCATCTTAAAGAGTCCATAATGCTTCAGAGAAAGAAACCAAGGTGGGAAGCAACCTGAATGATTAATGAATATTAGAAATGTCAAAGCACCTTTACAGGGGCAGCAGGAGAAATGAACAACCTGTGATGCACCATCATACCGAATAAATACTTTACACATTGCAGTAATAGGGTTCAGCTGATGAGGAATCATTTGTATGGGAAAGGAATCACGGTCTCATTGCAATCAATTGACATGTTGCCACTGCCTGTAACGGAGCTCCGTTTTCGTGATGTTTATATTGCAGCATGAGCCAGGATGCCTGTGAGCTGTCAAAACCCTTTAAAGCCATTTGTCCCAGCAACCCCACAGTATCATCCCCTACGACTATTATGCAAAGAGACCCCCTTTTATTTTTTATTAGAGCTAATTCACCAGATGGCTTTTCCCCTCCTCTCCCTGCTTTGATGTAGAAAATGCAAGCAAGTGATTTTGCCGACTATAGATCAAGGCACAGATCAGCACTATTTGCCACGCACAAAACATGAAAAGCAGAACAGGGACCATCGGGCAAATCTAACATGTTTGTAAACAGCGACTAAACCCTCGCAGACACATGCAAAGCAAAGCAGCCCCCTCTCCTGTCTGCAGCGCGGGGAGCGTGGGCCGCAGGTTCAGCCCCCGGGAGAGCTGCAGGGATCTGTGTGTGAAAGGGGGCGAATTTCTACATATTGATGAGAGATTAGACCTGCTTGTGTCACTAAAAGGGAACTGATGAGAGAGCAGGAAGATGACTTCAAAAAGAAGGATTGAAAGCAAATCAAGCAAGCGTCTCTGTCCTAGAAAAATGCTGACAGGTGCAAACAGACAGACATACTCCGCGGTGACCCAGGCCTCAGGTACTTCACCAGTTTCACAGCTTTCTCTTCGCTTAATGAAACTGTTAATTGGAAAATTTCAAAGGAAACAGCAACAAAATGCACACAACAGAGCTTGAAAGTTTTGGAGACAGAAAAAAATGTCATTAGGTTATTCCCATTCAAATTCCCAGCAGCCTGCGAACACTGTTCTACCAGTTATAAACAGCACTTTTCACACACACAAAAAAGTCCTTTACTGGAAAATGGTGTTAAAGTCAGAAAAGCAGATCCAGCAATCCCCCAACCTCATGCAGGCTGTAATCAGAAAAAAAAAGCCAGTTAAAAGCAAGCATAAAGCAGAACTTTATCCACATTTTAATATACTCCACAGAGGTGAGAAGCAGAGCTGGGAATGTGATGTACTCTGTTATTTATGTTGCAGCCTGTTTTGAAGGCAGATCACCAGCACTCAGGGACCTACAACAAGCTGCACCGGGTCAGGCTAAAACTTCATCTCGCCGCCATGCCTACCCCAGGTATGAGATCAGGGCAGTGAATCCCAGAATTCCCCAGGATTATCTCCTTACCTCCAAGGAAGGGCAGCCCAAGGACTGCTCAAGACAGAGGGTTCCCCTGTGTTAACCCCTGCAGTAATGAATGACGCACAACATCGGTGGCATCACAGGACCTCTACCCAAGTGCATGTTACCTTGTGCCACACGCATGACATAATTGCCCTCACTGATGGATGAGCTCATGTTTTAATGGTACATTGCAATGACTAACGTTACAGGAGAGGATGAAGGAAAAGAAAAATGTTTTTAAACGCAAAACCTTAACTTTATATGGCTGCGAAAGCATCCAGGCTGGTGTGTACAACAAACAGTTATATGAGCAGGGAACAACTGCATCCTGCATCTTTATGCGTGCCTGCCTCCCGCCCGGACTCTCTGGTGTTTAATAAGGTGCAAGCCATGACCAAAGCTTTTCCAGCTGTTGGGACTTGTTCGTCTCTCCTTATTCCCTAGCATCTAATTAAGCTCATGGCTCAGCCGCTCCTTCGGTAGCAGCGCTAACAGGTTTTCTCCCCTGCAGTGGCTGCTTGTTTCCGTGAGAAACGGCCTGTAATATTGCGGAGACCTCTGCCTCTCTGGGAGATCTGATTAAAATGAATCAATGGGCTCCAGGATTTATTGGGGAGAGGGGATTGGCTGGCAGATGTGTGAGAAAGCCTCGGGCTGGCTGCCAGCCCCAGCCTTGTTCCTGGTGGAAACCGGGCTGGGAAGAGCCTCGTGCTGCCTGTGCGCTCCGGAGAAGAGCGGGAGCTGAACACACAGGCACAGCACAACTGCCTGCCCCCCAGAAGGCAACTGCATTCGCTCCATTAAGATGTGAGCAGAAACAAGGCCTTGACTTTAAATGAGGTGAGATCATTCCAAAACGTAGCTGCTTTGCTTAATGCCTTGCTCTGGGATGGCCTGCAGAATAGCGAAATGCTGTTTTTTTTTTTCAGTTAATTCATCAACATGTGGATTCCCTATCTCATCAGGTTGTCTCTTGGGTGCCTTGTAAACTGAGGCAGGTGGGATAGCTTTTTCCAGCGTTGCCATGAGATGAGCTTCTTTTCCACAAGGAGGCCATGGAAGAGCTCTCAGAGGAGAGACAGGATGTGTAGAGCGTTGTACAAAGCACTTGGCCTCATTCTTTGGGAAAACCCTTTGCATCAGCAGAGGGGAAAGGAACTCTCGTGCCTGGGAACCTGCCTGACGCGTGTGGCAAACTGCAGTCCTTGCATCTTCCTGGGGACAAACATACCCTTTGCATAGCTCTGCAGAGCAGCACAGGATACAGGGATTATGGACACCTCTCCAGAGCTGGCTTGGGCTCATGGAGCGGCTTGCTGAAGCTCATAAGCACTTGCCTGCAATGAAGGAAGAGAGCACTGCTTGCAGAGAGACCAGGAACACCATTTAGTTAATAAAAATGCCTCAGTAGAGGAGACAGTGTTGTAAAACACTTCTGTGTTAGCCTATGACTTTCCCTGTCATATGCCCCACATCCATTCTCCCTGTGATACCAGTGTGTCCTGAAAGAGATTTCCTATGCTTTTCTCTCTCTCTCATGTGCAGATTTTGTTTTTTTATAGCAACACACTGCCAGTGTGGCACATTTGCACAAACAAAGTTAAACTTCTTGGTTTCCATTAGTAACATGAGTGGTAAAAATAGAGGACAGGTGTTTCTTAGGAGGTGTGAAAGATTAACAGGATTTTCTAGGATTGTGGATGACGCTGTCACTGTAGGGTATCTACATTTTCCCCCTCCCCTGCAAAGAAGCTTTGCAATAATACTCGACGGTGCTTGGCAGAATTCAGGTAGGTTTGTGCCTGCTGTCCCTGCGGGCAAAGAGGGATTGCAGCAAATATCCCCTTCGTTTGTCCATGCTGATCCAGGACCTCTTTTCAATGACATCTTGCCAACCAGCTGGAGCCAAGGGTGTCTATTGAGGGAATTGCACGGGAAATAGAAGATGCCAATAACAGAGTCTCAGCACAGGTAGAACAAATAAACAAAGATGCAGATGGCCACGTGAGGTCAGTTTAACTCTTCTGCCAGGGTCCCACAAAGGGTCTTTAACCATTCTTGAAAAAAGGTGTGTGTGGCAAAACATGCCATAGGAACAACTAATCTCCCACCCTTCAGACCAGGCAGTCTGGAAGACAGGAAAAGCCAGTGGATGGTTTTTGTGTCACATTGGTGAGACTGGAGCATGCCCCATGTTCATAGCGTGTGAATTAATATGTAGCCTTGAAACAGAGCCCTGGCTACCTGAATACCCAGATTTTTCTTATAAGAAGGCCAGATCATGCTGTCCTGATGCTGATGGAAAGCACAGACCAACAAGGCTATTCCATGCACTGTGTCTTCTCATAATATCTTGGCATTGGGTTGCTGCAGTGACTAGGGCTAATGGGTGGGAAGGGCAGGTGAATAGGGTGGCTCCAGCGTTTTTGGTATCTGCCTTTCTTCATCCCTTGAAAATCACCAGTCTCTGTCAGGAGGGCCGTGGATGCTGGTCCTGTGTGCACAGCGTGCTCTGTGGAAGAGTATTTTCAGACATGGGAACCAGCTTCACAAAAACCATTAAATACACTGCCAACCCCAAAGGTACCGACAGGCTGGGTGAAGCTAATGGGCCTCCTGTTTGTGCACATATCTTAAATGCCTTGCTGGATCCCCTGAAAACAGTTCTGCGTGTGAGAGCTGGCCAGGCATTTTCCACACTCCCTTGTGCTATTTACCTCCTGTTTATGTCAAATGGGGTGTTAGGGCTCCAGTGCAACACACAGCATTTGAACTTTCCTTTTGTAGTGAGTAATGTCAACAGACTGCTTTTCCTGATGAAAAGATCCCGAGCCCTTAAACATCACCCGGCGCGCTCTATATTGCTCCCTTTGTATAAATTTCCCCACAGTGCTCACCTCTGCTCCTGTATCATAGTGAGATAAATGCGGTGCTTAAGGCCTGATTTATTTTAGTCAAAGGACAAATACTTGGATATCAAAAGGAGCTTCGTAACAATTAACATGACAGGCAAGGAGGATTAGCTGTTGTGATTTTTTCAGCCCCGGCCGTGTGGCATAAGAAGGCAGGTGCTGTTATTTGGACTTCATCCCTCCCCCACAGCCCTTGCCATTAAAGAGATAGTTATTGTACCGCTGTGAAAAGAGCAGCTGCTCTTTCCGAATTTCCCTATCAGGCACTGTTTCTAGCGTCTCTATGAACTGGGGAGACACTCTTGGGCTTTAATGAACTCCAAGTGCCACCATAGACCTGCCCCGCTCTGACACGAACCCCAGGGCACTCGTGTTGAATGCATATTCATATTCATTGCCCCACACATGGTGCCTGGAATCAACTTTTCAAAAAAAATACTCTCCAAATACTTGGCTTGATGTTAAGCAAATCAAATATAACCTTTACTCTTGACTCTAATAGCCAAGCTGCTTTCAAATTCCCATTACAATTTTTTAGTCCTTTGCTGTTGTTGCTGTTGTTGCTGACTCTATTAACAGCTCAATTTAATCAGACAAAATTCTGCTTTCAAATAGATGAAAACCAGTTTCAAAACCTAAGCCTAAACTTTGAAAGGGGTAGGGCTAGGCAAGTAATTTTGGCACATTAAATTGACTTCTGCATCAAATGGTTTTAGTTGGCTTGTTAGGCAGGGTGGGCACAAAAGGGAAGGAAAGTTGCCAGCAAAACTAAGCAGAGATTATCCCAACGTAATTACTGTGGTCTTGTTGCTGTCACCAAAGGTTAATCTTAAAAAAAGAAAATCCCAGAAACTGTGAACTAGCCAGAGGATAAAACAGTGGGCAGATTTATTGGCAAGACGGGTGAATTTCTCAGCAGCCTCTGTGATCACGTTCCTCCTTCCCACTTCTCACAGACCTGCAAGAAGACTAGACCTTGTCTCCTTGCCTTAGCCACTAGTCGAGCTGCCTTTCCAGTGATCCTGCTATGTCTTCTAAACTCAGCAATTTTGGGCCAAGTTAGGATAGGGCAGGACATTTCTGTGATAAACAGAGTGCTTGAATGAAGCCTGCTTCATCACAGGGTTGCCTCCACCCTCTTCATTTTCCTTGAATACATTGGGCCCATTCAGAACACCCAACCAGTGCTATTTTTCTCAGCCTTCATCTCAGACTACTCCTGAACACATTTAAAAGAATTAGGAAACAAAATTATTGGCAAACCCTAAAGAGTTAATCTCTTTGCGATGTGTCTGCCTGCTGGTATGGAGATCTTTGTAGCGTAGCGATGTTTTCACCTGCTGTTTATGTAGCCTGTAGCAAAGATGTGAACTGGAATATTTTTTGTCTGGAGGTTTTGCCAACCCGGTTCTCCCATAGTGAGTGCTCGTTGGCTGCAAGGGTGTGCGTGCGAGTGTGCATGTGGGGAGACTGCGAGAAAACACTTTGCTAGAAACACTGCAGCACTTCTCAGTTTGAGAAGTGTGGAGAGCTCTAAGTGGACTTGAACTTTAACTGAAATCCCAGTGTTTAGCGCTGCTTCTTTTGATCTCTTCTGTCCTCATTCCACACTGTTGCTGTTGGGAAAATTCAATTTATTATCCCAAAGTTAGGCATATTCAGATCTGAAGCAGTTTGTTACTGCTATAGACTCAATCACACCTGGTACCTGAGAAATGAATTTGTCCCAGAGCTGGGGCCAAATATCAGAGTTCCCGATACTCTGTTAGTCCTTAGCCTGAAGATGCCCAGATGTCATTTTATTACTTCTTTTGAGAAGATTAATCCTCAGACTTTACCTGCAAAAATAATAACCGCAGAGCTGATGTCCTCCTGGTGACTGGTGAACTCGACACCACAGCCTCTGAAGTCCTGCTAACGGTGGCTGGCACCAGATCACAGCAGTTGATTTAAACTCCATTCCTTGTTCAATAGACCAAAAATAAAAATAATATTGAGAGATGAATCAAAACTGTGTTTTATTTTCTCTTGGGCATAAACAGTAAAATGTGTTTTTCAGTGTAGATGACTTGTCTTGCAAGAGAAGAAAACAATGAGGAGCCAGTACCAGGTCCCCTAGGAACAGATGAGAACAGTGTCGTGCTTTGTAACACTTGTCATGTGGACTGAAACATGCACTGAGGGTCTTGCTGAGACAGAGATGGTTTTCCCATTCTGCAAATTTTTTTTATATTAAAAAAAATCTAGACCAAAAAAAGAGTAAAGCCTTCAAATGCAAAACACATCTGAGAAAAAAAATCCAAAAAAGTCAGTTGAAGGCTCAGAAATATTTCATTTTGATTCAAAGCATCTTCGGTTTCGAAATAACTTTATTCTCACCAGCGCAATTAATTTTCTAAGCATAAAAAAGCACCCAGCTAATTCAGTTTCCAAACCACTCTCTCTAAAGAGAAAAAGGAGAATAATAAAGTTGATAAATGCACCAATACTGACCATTTCCCACAAAACTAGTTTTCTTTTCTACGAATCAGCATTTTCTAACAAAACAAGGCACTACACAACTTTCCTGAGCGGCTCTATTCAGAGCAGGACCAGGGGCCAGCAGGGACGCTGCTTTAATGTAATGATGTAGTTGGAGAGAACAAAATGATCCTCTTTCCCTGGCGTGTGTACGTAGAGCAGGGAAATCATGAAAGGGGAGAATTACTATGGTAATGACCGCATAGCTGCCGCATGTTTATGCAGATTAATGACCAGCGAGCCAAATCCCGAGGTCCTTACGTCAGTGTAGCTCTGCCTGCCCATGAACCTCTCAAAAAACTGAATTCTTGCTCCTGCGAACCGGACACTGAAGCTGGGGGAAGGGTAGTTTTGCATTAAGTTTTCAGTGGCCGGTAGGAATAAGCCCCGTTCTTCTTACACAGAGGAATATTTTTAACAAGCCAGAACTTCTTTCCAAATCTGGGAGCAAAGGGGAAACCACCTCCAGGTCCCCTGGAAATGGCCATAGCTTTTCCAGGGATTAAACAATACCCATTCAAGCTCTATGTTGTGTCAGGTTTTGCAAGGTTAGACTGGGGTGGGAGGAGGAAATGTGACCCTTAGTGAGCGCTCCCCTTCCCAGGAGCGTCTAGCCAGGCTGACAGGGAAGATGAAGTTCGCTCTCTCCTCCGCTTAGCTGGTGCCATGTGAGAGATTCGCACCCCGGAGAAAAGGAGACATGGCATCAGACGTGACTTCTTGGCATAAATGAAAGGAAATTTTGACAGGCATAAAAATGTTATTTTCTCATGAAGGGCTTCTGCTTCGCTACCCGAATGGGGATGCTTCTTGGCAAAGAAAAAAGAAAGGGGGAAAGAAAAGAGGAGTCTCGGTCTGGTGCCAGTTTATAATAATTCACAGTATTGACCATTTTTCACTGCATAATGATCTCCATCAAAAGAAATGATGAACTCATTTCTGTATCCACATTTAAATATAAAAATAATTACAACGAAGAAAAGGTCATCGCTTCCCCTTGCTTTTAACCGTCCTCCTTCCAAGCAGTCCCTGGGCTCCTGTGAAAGCTTTTAGCACCTTGCAAGTGTTCACGTAGCCAGAAAGACCCAGGTTGTCCTAGGAAGGAGTCTGTGAGTCTTGAAAGTTTTGGTTAAAGCGGGCTGCTGTGTGCTGCTGAATGTCTTGTCTGGGATTGCAAACTTCATACATCCATTTCTGACTGGCTCCTCTATGCAGGGTAATGCCCTGTCCCTGGTGCACAGGGACACCAGCCGGATCTCAGTATTCAGTACGATGGCCCTGTTGATGGGGTGCTGCCAGCTCCTCTGTGCACTCCGCTACGAGCCACCCAGGTCTTTAAGTGCTGCTGGGCTTTGGCGAAACCAGCCAGGCTCAGCCGCTTGTGCTAGAAACTGGTGTCAACCTCTAATTCAGGGATGCTTCAATCTTAGCTCAGGGAACCAACAGATTTTCAGTTTTACCCTATAAACCAAATCCATATTTACGACCTAAAGAGCAAATCAAATGCAGCCCCTGATGCTGGCCTGGGAGCTCTGCAGAACTAGCACCAATTCCACGTGCAGGAGGGTTGTGGGATCCTCTCACCCCTCCCACTGTTTAATCCCCCTCTGTTTGACCCAACCTTGACCTACGCTGATTTGATCCTATAGGACCCCGTATACTCTGATGGGGTCTCTAGACCATCACCTCCACTGTTCCAGCTCTGTTTTGACCCTAAGTATAGCTAGTGAGGCCCAAAATGTAACCCAGCCCCAGAATATATGACGTCCCACCTAACACTAGGGCAAGGATCACTAAAGTATCCACACTTAGCCTTAAATAATTTTTATACCTTTCTGTATCCCACCCCAGCCTCAAGGGAACCCTTTTTTAACCTTTTCTCCAAGGTCTGTGCTGGGGCTACAGGGCCTAACGCAGGACAACGGACACTGCTAGTCACTAGAGCATCTATAAATCAGCTATAAACAGGCTTGACATTGAAATGCCTAAATTTATTTGTGAGTTTACAGTGCATGTGTATTCCTATTTGTTTAACACGCACCCACACAGAGTGCACAGGCACTCTTATCTTTCCCCGATAGTCTATGCTCTTGATGATAAACAGCAAATCTGCGTTGCTCAGGAGGCCTGGGAGGAGATTAACTGTAGGACCTGTGATATGTTGCTACCTGAACTGTGTGCATGTTGTCAGCTTGCTGTGTCTTTATTTCTAAGTGAGTCATATTATACAAATCAACTAATTCAATTAATCATGAAAACATGCAAAAGGACATCTCCAGGAGCTGATTTAAAGTTTGTTATGTAGGGGTGATTGAGCAAAGGAAGTTAATCTGAGTCAGAAGACTTTGATTTTTTAACTCCTGATGTCACAGATTTCCATTCTTTTGAACTAAAATCTGACTTACAATTTATTTATTTTTCTGAGGCTACTTTATAGCTCCACTGACATTGGCATGTGTGGTCATGCATACTGAGTCTGTTCTCTTACGCCTGACTAATAAGAGCTTTTATAGATGTACAGATCAATATAGGCTTAAGATCTATAAAGGCCAGCCTGACTGTATTCACTAGCAGGACACGTCTTTCATCGCATTTATCCACAAAATTGTTTACAGGAGGTTAAATTATGATTTTATTGTATTTTTCTTCCTGTTCTCCCACTTTGTAAGAAATACTAGATTTTGATCTTCTGTGTTCATCTGCAGTTTCTGGGTTAAATCTTACAAAGGAACCTGCAGGTAAAAAATACACAATTCTGTAGTGCCAAATGATGTCTCCATAATGATTTGTCTGGAAGGCATCTCAGGAACTCAGCTGCAAACAGTTACTTGTGCTTTGTGCAAAGAAAGTACAAGGTGACTCAAGGGGAACAAGGCTTCTCCAGCCCGTGTGGCAAACCATGTGGACAAACTAACAGTGTAGACTCTTCCTAGAGTCCCAAATGGGACCTTGTCAGGACACAGCAGGCTCAGCCATGTCAGATCAGTTGCCAAATGTTTCAGTGTGAGATGGCAACACAGGTCTAATTCAAAAGAGAGGATGCTGAACGCCCCCCGCCCCCATCATCAGCATTAAAATCTGTTTCTGTTTTGTGCGTAGCCCTAGGAAAGAAACGATGCTATAAAGAGCATGTGTGTGAATGCACAGGGGTAGGAGGGAAGGTGCGAGATGTTTCCATTTGTCATGGGCCACTCTGGCCTTGATTTGCCCTTGAGCTCAGGAGCAGTGTGACCAGGGCCTTGTCAGCAGCCAGTTCTCAATTCCTTGCTGTGGTCCAGTGCATGGTCCAACATGTTGCCCAGCCACAACGCATTGCCCTGCCAGTGTCACAAGGTGCCTGGGACACATCCACACCTCGAGTGTGGCACCGTCTCAAGGAGCCTCAGACTTGCGCCAGGAAGGTGCTGCACAAGTCACACTGTGCAGAACGGCAGTGCAGGTTGGGGAAGGGATACAGTGCTCTTCTCTAGCTGTGTCTGTTAGATCTGCTTCCTTGCCAGGCTTACTCACTTGGGCTCAGCACCTTATTTATGCGTCCAGTTGCTTTTCAGATTGAAGTCTGCTCCCACCGTATCAAAGCTAACTCAAACGGTGCTTACAAGGAGCAAAAGGGATCTGTAGAGAGGACCCTGACACAGGGTATGGGAGGTGGGATCAGAATTGTTTCCCATTTAGCACCATAAACCATTTAGCCTTTTCCAGGTAAATCACGGAATCACAGAATTAGAGAATGCTTCATGCTGGAAGGGACATAAGGAGGTCACCGCTCCAGCCTCCTTTTAGCTATAAAATAAAAAATTCTCATCTGTGTGCAAGAAACTGAGAAGAGTGAGCGCATTCCAAAGCTAGGCCAGGCCTCCAAACCTGATTAAAGTGGGTTTTTCAGAAAATATATGATGAGTTGCACAGAGATGTGACTGTCCTGCAAAGAAAATATTAATTCCAGATGAGGAGAAATCCCTAAAGGACACAGGCTGTCTGTGTGACTTTGAAAAAGGTCAGCAATAGAGGAGCTGTGCCCAGGGAGGTTTCCAGTTTCAGAATGAGATTTTCTTCCAATGTAATCAAATAGACACTTAATGCAGGGAGTGGGATATAAATGTGTTAGGGAGGCGAGTGCAGCATTATCAACACTTCATAGAGCAGAACTACTTAGGGAACATGAACATGTAATACAGGTAATGGTGATGGATTCCTTTATCACTCACCCAGCTAGAAATGCCCGGGCTACTACTGTGCTGAGAGTCATGTAAGCACTTAGCCAGATAATCGGAATACAAAGATGACCCCACAAGGAGAGCATTAGCTGCCAATAAGCCTTTCCACTCTTAACAGCCATAGCACCCTCCCACTACTGCTTCCTCAGAAGAGATATCATAGGCAAAGCCTTTTCCCCATTACTGGAGAGCTAATGGCATACTGCAGACCAAGTGAGGAGAAGATTCAGCTCAAAATCCCATTACAGCTGGTTAAACCCCATTGCCTTGATTACACCTTGGATCAAGTCCTGCTTCCTCTGTAGTACATGTTCTGGAGGTACCATGTTTCATGTGCTCTGATCCCTGGAGCACACAGGTACTTTTGAAACTGTGGTGACAAATGCCTAAAATGATGCGAAGATGACAGACTTGCTGGTCAAAGAGAGATCACCAATCTCTCTTAGACAGAGCAAGAAAACATTTTAAGAAGTCGTAGAGTCCATCTCTCTGTTCCAATTTTATTGCAAAACATTTTTTTTTCTGGTTAAAGTAGACTCAAGCTTCTTGAGTCCATCAAAAGTGTTTCCTAAGACAATTAAACTTGCTGCACTGGTGAGTCTATAAAAACTGAGACAGTGCAAAGAAGCTGGTTTTGCAGAAGACAAGCCTAATGTTGTAGAAGAAATTTAATCTTTTACCTTTATATTGCTGCTGTGTACACTGAATAGATTCCAATCTTCAGAATTTATTTCCCAGCCCAGTAGCAAAGTGTTGGTATCTGCTTCTCTGAAGAACGTTATCTAAGAAGGTTTGAAGAGGAGCACCCATACCCTGCTGTCATGCCTGCATACATGACAGCAGGCAATGCTCTTCTCCTCCCACAAACTCTGAATTCATTTCAGGATGTTTGAAAATACCCATATATTTTTCCTGTTCTTCGACTGGCTAGCTGAATGTGACAAAGATGTTGCTTATTCCTTTCTAAATGCTCTTCATTATCTGAAGAGTTACCCAGAATAACTCATCAGTGTAATTGGTGACCTCACCCAACGTCCAGCTAAGTTGATAACATCTTTCCATCACATTAGAACAATTCTGCAGTTTGGCTGCTGGTTGTAATTTACAGCTGCTTTCCTTGTTGGCAACTGATTCTTTGCAGACTCCTTTCCAAATGTTGATACAAGATATGGTGCACTTATACACTTTCCACTTACAAAGCTTTAGTTATTTCATTTATAAAGTCACTGTGATTAGATTCAAGCCTCCCAAATCCCACCTGTCTTTCTTTAATGAATGGGATTAGAAAAGGCAGCCTTTTTGCAAACTAACATCTAGCTGTACATGTCTGTAGCTTGTAGTGCTGCATGAGGATTAGCAGGTCCTCAGGTCTGGAGTTCTCTTCTCCTCGTTGCTTCTCCATCATACTCAAGAGCTCTTCATCTTCAGGGCACATCTCGCAGTGACCAAACTGCTCTGGTTTGCTGAAGGAGGATATTGAAGGAGTGATTTTATTTGGGTTTCATTGTGTTTTATTAGCTTGCGTGTCACTGTGTGCTGCACATTTAATTAAAGATCTTGCAGGACGGCTGAGTGTTAAAATCAGAATGCTAAGTAGGTTTGGTCTTGGAGGCAGCGTCCCCTTGGAGCCTCATGTGACCATCATTTGCTGTCACAGCTCTGCTGGCCAAAAATCAAGTCTGCTTCTTTATCCTGACCACTTTTCCACATCTCAGCACTCCCCACCATGGCAAATGTCTCTTTCAGCATCCTGGGGAGGGGATGTGATTTTCCCACAATAGACATTGATCTCTCATTAGGCTCCATCCTGTTAGTTAAAAGCTGGTTTTACTCAGACAGTCCAGAACTCATTTCCACCCTTAAAAGGTTACACAGTTGGATATTCATCCTTGGTATAATTTTTAACCACTCTATTTACTGAATCTGCAAATGCAGTTATTGGAGGTGTTTGTATACAATAATTTCTTCATAGGCTTCTGAGAGCAGAAATAGATGATCTAAGCGTGGTCAAGTGCTAAGTGTGGTCAAGATTTTCTGCTGTTCAAAACAGAATACTTAAACAAATATATTTTATATGAATACATATGTTCCATGTTTTGCAATTAACTGCCACATCAATGAATACAACTAAAAGTTTTTCAGTCCTTCTGCCTGGCCTGCTCTTCCCCTGTGCCAGCTTTACTCTGCCCAATCACGTGCAAACTCTGGGTCATAAGCTGCTGCGGCTTGAAAAATGCCTTAGCAAAGGGAAAAACAGTTTCATTTCTCAGAACACTTTCAGGTGTCAAGGATTCATGTGTGTGTGTGTGCATGAGTAAGGACTGGGGCAGTCTACTGTGATATCACCAAGGATTCACTTGCTAAACTGGGTCTTGAACCTGGAGAGGAGTAGACGTATTTGGCTGCAAATGCTTTCCATAAACCCAGTGTTAAAGTACAAGGTAGACTCAGCAGTCTCAGTGGACTGTGATGATTTAGAACAACTAAGTACCTGTCTGGTTTTGTTTTTGTTTTTCTTTTTCTTTTTTAATGAAAAGACAAATAACTTCTTGGTAAACACTCCTCCCTTAGCACTTTTTACACTATTCAGCTATTTCATTGTGTTTTTAACAATACAAGCTGTTTCATTTCAAGGGTTGGTTTTCTGAAAGTGAAATGCCTTCTATCCTGAGCAATCTCTGGATGGTATCCATTATTGATTTGGAGTTGATGACTATTGCAGGAACTGTCCCTGACTCCCTGCACCACTTAGAGTGTTTTCTCCTTCAAGTTAATAATAAGCAGCAAAAGGCAAAGAGGAGCTCAAGGACTGTCTCTGTAGTGCAATTATGCATGCCAGGCATGTTTAATATAATGTGTATCAGGGTAACTCCATTCTCTTTCTTTTTTTCTGGGGTATTGTGATATATTTTTAATGTATATTTTACCCCTTAGAATTGCTAAGTGCACAACTAAGTTTTGCTCACCAGACACAATGTGTGAATTTTCAAAATGTGCAATTTTGATTGAAGTGTGTTACTGGCTCATGGTGAGGGGCAGACCCTCTTTCTTGCACAGATCATCTGCAGGAAGAACTCCTAAAATAGAGATAGTGCAGGGACCTCTGGTACTTCCCTTTTCATCTTCTGTTTTCAAGCACCAGGGACAGCCACTGGCCAGCTGGATAAGTCCCTCCAGCCTAAAACATCCCTTCTTAACCGGAGTCTTCGCTGCAGATCATGGGAGAAATGACAACTGGATGTGTTGTTTCTCCATGAGAAATCTCCTTGGCAAGGTCTCGCTAATGGTCAAGGATACCACGAAGCATTCATCTCCTGGCTGGCAGTGACAGTGTGTGGGCAGGGACTGCCCACGGCTGTGGAGTGAATGCTTCCAGTCTGTCCTCTCACTTGAGCAGCTGAAGCCTGGACATGGAAAATGAAGAGGAGGAAATGCTCCTTAGGCCATTTAGAAGTGCAAATACAGAATTAAAAAAAAATGTTTGTGAGATCTCTCGCTCTGCTGAGAGAGACCTGGGCGTCATGGTGGACGACAGGCTGACCATGAGGCAGCAGTGTGCCCTCGCGGCCAAGAAGGCCAATGGGATCTTGGGGTGCATTAAGAGGAGCGTCTCCAGCAGGTCGAGGGAGGTGAT